>JAVHLV010000343.1:0-71602 GCA_036785495.1 Colletotrichum neosansevieriae
AGGTCTCTTAACTTTAATCTTACTACTCTAGGCTTTTATAGATCTACTTTAAGTCTTATTACTTAATATAAAAGGGTCTCTCTAATAATACTTCTATTTTAGAAGACTTTATAGCTTTACTATATTAAAATATCTTAAATATTAGTATTCTTTACTCTTAGCACTTAAAGCTATATTAGTAAGGGGTTTATTAGTATTTATTTACTAATCTAGTTAATTTTACTATACTTATTAGCTTAGTAAGACTGCTAATTACTATATTAGTCTTAAATATAGCTATCTTAGCTACTCTAGCTATAATTTTACTAATTAAATAATAATAATATTAAAAGTATATAAGGGAGCAGAAAAGGGAGTATACTTACTAGAACCTGCTAAGAGTATATAAAAGGGAGCATATTAGAGTCTTTATTATTTCTACCTTAATTCTAAGAGAATATATAGCTATTATTATTCTTATAAACTAAGATAGGCTTATAAATATCTTTCTCTATCTTTCTATATTAGCTATTAATTATATTATTATTCTTTATTATTTATAGATTTTTTAGGTATATTATTATATTTAAAGTGAATTAGTTATATATATATATATATTAATAGTAGGAATATATAGATATAATAAAGGCATTCTACTCTCTGAGAAGCCTTTAAAAGCTATTAAAAAGAGCAAAAGAATCTGCTTCTAGGTACTATTAATAAAGGCTAGAACTATAAGAGCTAGAAAGGATAGTAGATAATATAACTCTATCTATAAATAGGCTAGAAAAATAAAAATAGGCTTAAAAGATATATAAAGTGATTTGCAGATCTAATTAAAAGAGATTACTAAAAATAAGTATAAATTTGCTAAGAAATTTCTAAAAAACCTGAGAATTAAGTATTAAGGTATTAATAATAATTATAATAAGTTCTCCTTACCTCTATACTCCTCCTTCCTCCTTTACTATAGTCCTTCTATAATAGACCTGTATGCTAAGAGGGCTCTCTTAGAAATTGCACTGCTAAGTCCCACTTATCCTATTCTAATACCTAGTAAGACTCCTAAACTAGATTCAGATTAGTTTAAGAGCTTTAAAATAAAGTTCTCTAAGAATTTATACTTAAAGGGATCTGTAAATTAGATTATATAGTTAATATAAGTATAAATCTTAATAGCAGTTTATAGAGTAGCTCTTAGAGATATATTAACTCTAATAGAGGATCTCTAGATTAAAATTTAGATATATAATAATCTTATAGAAGAGCCTTTATCTCTTATAGTATATATATAGAGTAGTTTTAAGATTTAGAATACCCTTATATAGATATATACTAGCACTAGTATTATTCTAAGAAAATAAATATAAGATTAGATATATATTTTTAAGCTTATAAAGAGCAACTCTATATTATATATCTTAAAGTTTAGTAAGCTATAGTATAGATATTAATAAGTAGATAGTACTATCTCTTCTAAAAATACTATTTAAATATTTATTTAAGAAGCTAAAGAGTAGTACTATAACTAGGCTATTTACTAGAGGTTAAAGTATTATAATAGATCTATAATAATAGTTAAAGGATTTATAGCAGACCTCTAGAATAAGGCTTATATAACTAGTAAGGTAAAGTCTATGCTTATTATATAAATAATAGATAAAGTATCTAAGAGAGATACTAAAAAGGAGTCTAAGAAGAGGGATTATATAGGCTATAATTATTATAGCTGCAGCTATACTAACACTATATAGTAAATATACCCTATCTATAAGGCTAATAATAAAAGTTTATTAATATTATAAAAGAGCAATAATAAGATAGATATATCTAAGAAGAAGTCTATAAAAGAGAGTTAAAAGATAATAGAGTAAGTTTACTATACCTTTATAGACTTAAATAACTTTTAGGTAGCATAGAGCAATCTTAGAATATACTTAGTATATAAAACTATACCTGAAAATACTAGAAGAGAAGAGACTATTCTGAGAATAGTTAAGCAAAGTAATAGTGCTTAGCTATAAGATATAGGTATAAATATATATATAATAAATAATATATTATAGTATAATAATAATAAGTATACCCTATTAATAACCCTATATATAATATATATAGGAGGAGGTTTTATCTACTCTAAGTATATAGAAATAGTTATACTATGCTTTAATAATAGAGAGTTAATATAATTATAAGATATATTATATATACTAAGCTTTCCTATTAATATATTTAGTAGAGAGAGACTTTACCTTAGTAGAGGTTATCTTAATAAGAATAAGCTTATTAAAGCTAATAGGTAAGTATTTATAATATATAATATATATTAAAGAGGTTTTAACCTTAATATAATATATAAGAGAGATTCAGATATATAGGTAATATATACTATATAGTAGAAGACTAAATCTAAGCTCTAGTATAAAAGACTTAGTTACCCAGGCTTTAGAGAGATAAAAAGGACTATTTAGATAATAAAGAGCTATATAATATCCCCTAAGTTAGTAGTTCTATAACCTTATAAGACCTATAATCTCTTAAAGAGTCTAAGATACTCTCTATAAATACTAAGATACTATATAGAAAAAGTAGGAGATATTCTTTATATTAATATTAGAGAGGTAAAGCTAGCAAAATACTTTAAATACTTTTTACTAGTTATAGATAATAAAACACACTTTTAAGTAATTATCTTTATAGATATAAAAGATAAGCTAATATACTAGTTAAGGATTTACCTCTAAGAGTAAAAGAATACCTTTAATATAGTAGTAAAGATTATCTATATAGATAATATAGAGGTGTTTATAGTAACTTAACTTAAAGCTATATTATAGAATAATAGGATAAAGGTAGAGTTATTACTACTATTAAGATAGAGCAGTGCAGACAGCCTAGTTTAGAGGGTGCCCAGATAGGTATATTAGTCAGCACAGCATAGCAGGACTTTTGCCTCATTAAGGGCAGGGAGGAGAATAGGGGAGCATTATCAGTTAGTATTATTATAGTTTATCTTATTATTTAGAAGCTTTTATCACTTTTACTTAACAGATTATATCTATAATAAGGTTATTATACTTAGAGAGATTCTTTTCTTTATTCTAGAGCCTCTAAATATAAAGCTATAATATTATAATATTTCTATATAAGTATATAGGAGTATGTGGTTTTATTATTTTTATCTTAAGGTTCTCAGCCTGTTTTAATAGTACCTAGAGGTGGATTCTTCTCTCTTAAGACTTCCTCTATAGTGCTTAAAAGGGGTATACTTCTATATTATATAAATAGGCTTATATTTAATATAGAACTATAATATATTATCCTAACTACTTAATAGAATATTAACTTTATAAACTTAGCAGTAATAATAATAGACTTTATAAAATAATATTTAAAAGCCTCTTTATAGACCTAATCTAAGAAAACACTAAGTATAATAGCTATATAGTTAGAGTTTTTAATAGAAATGCTTAAGACCCTAAAAATCCAGCTATAATAGCTTTAGACTTTACTAAATTAAAAAGTTTTCTCTTTTCTCCTTAGTTTTTGCAAAAGTAGAGCTAGTATCTACTTTCTATAACCTAAAACCTAATAATTAGTAATAAAGTAATAAATTAATAATATTAGTTAGATTAATAAGCTTAACTAAGGGGATTCAGGCCCTATTTTAGTTACTATATAGTTAATATCTATAGAATTAAGGAAATTATAGTATTATATTACTTATAAGAAAGAATAGAAAAGAGTCTGTAAACTTATAGATAGGATAGAGGCTATAACCACCCCTAGCTATATTAAGAAGGAGAGCCTATATACTTATAGAAGGAATAGAGGCTATAACCACCCCTAGCCTATAATTTATAACTACTACTTAGAAAGAAAAGGAGGTTAAAGCCCTCTTTCTCTCTATCTACTTAATTATTATAGATTAAATCACTATATAACCTTTCTCTTTTATTATTAAATAATTTAAATATTAATAAACTTTAGTATTATTATTAATATTAAATTATAATAAATCATATTAACTACTTATTATACTATATCTAAGTAATACTCTAAGAAATCTAGGGGAGCCCTTAAAGTTAGTATATCTACTTTAAACCCTTCTAGCTCTAAGGACTATACTCTAGATATAGAACCCTTTAAAGAAGCTATATTTAAAAGTATTTAGGAATAAGTCCTTTGCTCTACTACTATAAATAATAATAAATCTAAGAAGTCTTTATCTTTATAGTTCTAAAGCACTAAGATTAGTTACTAAGTCTATATTAGTGAGGATATCTATAATAAGTATAAAGACTATAGAGGTATAGCTTCTCTCAGGCTATAGAGAGCAGGCTTAGGCTAACAGCTAGATAAGGTTATACCTATAAAGGCTATAGCTGTGCCTTTTATAGGAGACTCAGCCTCCCTGCTTGCTATTAGCACTATAGAAGTAATTAAGGAATTAGCTAAAGCTATCTAGAAGCAATATACTACTACCCTAATTATCCCTTATAGTCTAGAGGTCCCTAAGTTCACTAATAATAATATTTCTAACTTCCTTAAGGATTATCTATTCTATACTAAGCTTTATAGCTAGGATAAGGAGAAGATAATTACTCTAGTTAGCTAGCACTATATTAAGGCCTATTAGTAAACCTTTAAGAGTGTTTCTACTTAATATAATAATTAGCTCTTTCTTAAAGATAACCTTTATAAAATATATAGTATTATAGACCTAAATACTTATCTAGACCCTAATAAGAAGCTCTAAAGCTTTATTTCTAGCCTAGAGATTAGTAATTCTAAGTATATCTCTAAGTTCCTTATTAAGGTTAGTAATTTTTAGGATAGAGTAGCTAAAAGGAGACTTTCTATACTACCTAATATAGAGATTAACTATATTATCTTTTGCTACTTCTCTAAGCAGACTATAAGGTATATTTTAAAGATCCTCTATAAGAACTACTAGAGTCTTCTTTTAGTCTCTTAGGTTTAGATAGAGGTTATAATTACTAAATAGATTTAGTCTTAATAAGTATATATATAACTATAAGGTATTAGAGAGGATACCCTAGCTAGCATACTAGTTACTATACTTAAGTATAAGTAATCTAGAGTATTATCTATAAAGGCTAAGCTAAAGAATAAGATAACTAGCACCCCTAACTAAAAGGCCTAAGTAGATAACCTTACTATCTATCTTAAAGATATAGAGATTAAGTAGATTAGAATTAGGTACTACACTAATACCCCTTAATATAATTATACTATTAATAAAGTTAGTATATATACTGCTAATATATTAAACACCTAGTCTATATA
The DNA here is from genome assembly GCA_036785495.1 of Colletotrichum neosansevieriae. Taxonomy (NCBI): domain Eukaryota; kingdom Fungi; phylum Ascomycota; class Sordariomycetes; order Glomerellales; family Glomerellaceae; genus Colletotrichum; species Colletotrichum neosansevieriae. The sequence continues at coordinate 5,290 of JAVHLV010000343.1, forward strand.
GAAGCCCTTATAGTATAACTATTATAGTAGTAACTCTTATAACTATAGCTCTATATATAGAGGATATAGCTATATGCTCTTTAATCTAAGGGGAGGCAGTTACTTAGACTCTATAGGCCTTAAATCTTACTACTAGCTAAGACCTCTAAGGTTTATAGAAACTATTAACCCTAATACCTACTATATCTATAGTAAGGAAGGATATCTTACTAGAGATTATAAAGCTACTAGAGCCTTCTCTAATATAAAGTTATGCTTATTTTATAGAAGCTGTTAGTAAATTAGCGCTCTATAGAGTTCCCTCTATATCTAGGTCCTTAATAAAGAGATTAATAAAGGCTATTAATAAGGCTAGTATAACCTAATAATTATTTCTTTTTTAATCCTCATAGCTAGTATAAATAAGACTAAGCAGCTAGAAGCTAGTATCCTTACTCTTTATAGATACTTTCTGAGCCTTTAGGGAGTTAAGTTCCAGCTTAAAAGCTATAAATAGTCTAATAAGTGCGCCTAATATACTATATAGAGAACCCTAAGGCCCCTAATTCCTACTTTAGCTATAAAGGCTCCTCCTATTAGTATAGTAACCTTAGATACTACCTATAATATCCTTAACGTCTATATACTAGCCCCCAGCACCCTGGCTATTATCCTCTCTATAGATATTAATATTAATACTATAACTAGATTATAAACTTAGAATTATTATATAATACCTTATCCTACTATCAGACCTAAGAAGAGGATCTATATTATAGACCTAAATATAACTTATTTTCCCACTCTACCCCTAAAGCCTTATATTAAGGAAGTTATAGATAAGGATAAGGATACCCTAGTTAATAATAGCCCCTTAGAAGCTGCTAAGACTCCTTAACCTAAATCTTTTATTATAATATTAGAGGGCTGAATCCTTACTAAAGATCTATAAGCTAAGTGAGTAGATAGAAAGGTTACTATTTCTAAATCCTTTCTTTATTAGGTCTAGTATAACTATAATAATATAGTCTATAAGTATATAAAGCTAGTTATTTAGAACTATCTCTAGTAGAATAGTAATTAACAGCTAGATATATTTATACCTATAGGGAGAGACCTACTTAGCTATATTATAAAAGCCCCTAAATTAAGCAGCTAGCTTATATAAGAAATTAGATATTAGAACAATATATAAGCAGATCTAACCCTTATATCTTAGTATAAAGCACTCTTATAGATAGAAGTTAGCACTATTAAGGCCTATATTTAAGCCTAGGTTTATAAAGAGGAGGCTATAGTAGTTTAGATGCTTTATAAAGCTACTATAATAGACTAAGAGTAAGGTTTAGATATAATCCTCTTTTGCTTAGTATCCTGCCTAACCCCCTTCTCTTTAATTAATATCTTTCCTCTCTTTATAGATATAATCTATAGTTTCTAAACCTTTATAAGCAGCCTAGCGCTTTCTGTCTTTAGTTAACTACCTCTCTATAGTATAGTAGGTATTAATATAATAAATATTATCCTACCTGGCACTTAACCTAAAGAGAACCTTAATATACTAGTTGCTTTCTTTAATAATTTAGTAGAGCGCCTGTACTATACTATAGTTATCTACTAGTGCTAAGTCCTTATTATATAAGACTTTATTATACTATACTTCTAGGTTACTATGAGGATTAGCTAGTCTATACACTTAGAGCAGTATAGAATTATTAATACTAGTGCTGCTATTAATATTATCTCTAAGAAATATATTAGCTATAATAAAATATAGAAGAGTATTATCTCTATATATCTTAGAGTCTGAGGCTTTATAGATACTTAAGCTATAGTAACTTTTAAGAGTATTATAGTTAAGAATATCTATATTAGTAGCTATTATATATCTAATATACCCTTTTTTATTAACTTATATAGTAAGATATCTAAGGATATAATTCTTAGAGCTCTATTTATTATATATACTAAAATAATACTAGAATACTTACTGACTTAGATAATTAGTATCTTTTAGGCTAGCAATTAGAAGATTTATGCTCCTTTAACGTTCTATACTTTAGATTCCACTAGTTACTTTACTACTATTCTCCCTAACCCTACTAGCTTCTCTTATACTTAGTAAGCCTGTTTAATTTCTATAGAGAAGGGAAAATAGAGGCTATTACTGCTAATCCTAATATAGTAGCTAGCTTAGTAATTATAGAAATTAATAAATAACTAAGTAAAAGTCTATAGCTATAGCTTTATAACCTAGAAGGCTAGGCTAGTCTATATATACTAGAGGAGGTAATACTAGTAGTAGAAGCTAATTTACTAAAAGGTTTTAACTTCCTAGTCTAAGAGAAATTAGAAGAGGATAAGGAGGTTTTAGTAATATTTAATAAGGATAGTAATATCTTCTATATAGTACTTAAAGTCTCCCTTAAGTAGGCTATTATGCTAAGGATAGAAGTAATTATCTAGGCTATTTTAGAATTATAAAAGCATACTCCTGGGCGCTAATTCTATAAAGATAAGCAGTACCTTAACTATTATAAACCCTTTCTAAAAAAGTCCTATAGATATTACTACTAGAGGAAGAGAAAGAAAGCTAACTATATAGATCCTAACTATATATCTAGCTATAAGGTAGAGGAGATCCTAGCACTTCTAACTAATATTCTAAGTAAGCCTCTCTTTTTCTAGAAATAAGGCAGAGATAGAGACTAACTAATCTATTAGTAAAAAGAGAAGCTAATCCCTACTAAGCTATATAATAGCACTAAGCTTATATTATTTAGGATAGCTAAGCATCTCCTTATATATAGTAAGGCTACCCTTTTTAGAGACTAGAAGACTGCTATTAGTATCCTTAATATAAGAGGATCTAAGTATACTAGAGCTTTTAGCTATATAGTTAAGGGATTTAACCCTATTATTTAGGAGTATTATAAGGAGTAAGTAGTATATAAGACTAACTTATTAAAGTTTATAACTAATAAAAAGCTTTAGTAACTTCTCCTTTCTACTAAAATATGCTTCTTACTCTTTATAAATCTATTTAACTTAGAATAGGGAATTAGATTTAATATAGCTAACGCTTAGGTATGCTATTAGTCCTACTAAAGAGAGAACCTTCTAGAAAAGGTCTTAATAAGAATCTAGAATAAACTAAGAGCTAATTTTATCTATAATAACACTCTATTCTTTATATATAGAGAGGTTAATATAATATATAAGATAAAAAATAAGAAAGTCTAGCTAGTTAATAACTTACTTTCTAATAGCTTAGTACTTAAAGGAGACCTAGAGTGGAAGTTAAAAGCCTAGATAAAAGTAAAAGAGAATCTCAGACTAGTATTAAAAAGCGCCTTTATAGACCTTATCTAACTAAAGTTTTTAACTATTTCTAAGGGGGAGTAACTTATAGCAGAATAACTTAATAAGATCTTAATAATAATAGACCACCTTAACCTAAAAGAGAAAAAGCTCCTCTTTAAAGTTCTAAGTAATAGAGAGAAAGCCCTTATATAGAGTTTTAAGTATTATAGATCTATTTATCTATCTATAGCTCCTCTATAAGTAATTAGAGTTATCCCTTATAAGGCTTAGTAAGTAAGAAGTATATTAATCCTAAAAGCCTTAGAGGGTAATATAATAATAATCCTAAAGGATAGGCTAAAGAAGAGCATCCTTAAGTAAAGCTATATAGCCTACTAAAATCCCTTCTTCTTAATTAGAAAGAAGGATAGAAAGATATATCTTATTAACTCTATAACTAAGGTTAATACTATTACCCTATATAATATAGCTTTGCTCCTATCTAGTAATAAGTTTTTAGAAGACTTTATAATATACTAGCTTCTCTTACTATTAGATTTCTTTTCTAGGTATAACTAAGTTCTATTAGATCTATATAGCTATAATATTATAACCTTTATAATACTAATTAGCCTCCTTTAGATATATACTCTGCCTTAAGGAGCTACTAACTCTATAGCCTAGTTTATAAAGATTATAATATAAATTCTATATAACCTAATTCTAACCTACTATAAAGCTTTCCTTAATAATATAGCTATTAAGGGCCCTATCTTAAAGTATAATAATAAAGAAGTTCCTAATTACCCCAGACTGCATAGATATATCCTAGAGTATATCTAGAATATTAATAAGGTTCTTATTAACGTTAAGTTAGCTAGCTACACTATTACTATTAAGAAATCATAATAGGCCTAGCAATCTATTACTATTATAGAATATATTTACAGCACTAATAGCTAAAGGCTAGAGAAATTAAAGATTATTAAAATTAGGGAATAGGGGATCTATAATAACCTCACTAACCTTAGATCCTTCCTTAGTGTTATAATATTCTATTAAGTTTAAGTTTAGGAATTTTCAGCTATAGCTAGGCTGCTTATAGCACTCCTAAAGAAGGATACTCTATTTAAATAGAACTAGCCTTAGCAGTTAGCTATAAATATTCTTAAGGACTAACTTACCTCTACTCCTATCCTTATTAGGCTTAACTATAGCACTAATATTAGCAAAATCTACCTTATAGTTAATACTAGCAGCCTTAGTTAGGGTGCTGTTCTTAGTTAATATATTAATAGTAAGTATATAGTCTCTAGATATAAGAGTGGTTTATAGACTAGCATAGAGCTAAACTATAATACTAAGAAGAAAGAGTTAAGGAGTATACTTAAGGCCCTTAAATAAGTTTGCTTTTACCTCTATAGTTACTACTTTATACTAGAAATAGATACTAAGACTCTTATTACTTAGCTTAATAATACTGCCTCTAACCTACCTAAAACCCTTATTATCTAATAGATCTTATAGATTTATATATTTAACTTTAAAGTTAAGCACCTACCCAGAAGCTAGAACACTATAACTAATAGATTATCTTATAAACCTAGTAGACTATTAAATAAGCTTAACTAAGATACTAAAAAGGAAATTAATAACTAAATTAATAAGTAAATCTTCTTTATAGACCTAATTACTATCTCTTTCTTTAATAAAGCATAAGTAAATAGAGATAGAGTCTGCCCTATTAAGATCCTTACCACTAAAGTTAATAATATTCTATAAAAATCTCTAAGACTTATAAATATCTCTAATACTATACTAAACAGCTCTTTATACTAAAATTACTGTTTACACTAAATTACCTACTACCTTAGTACCTTAAGACAGCTAGATAGAATTAAGCCTAGTCTATACTATAAGTTTAAAGAAGAGGCCGGGAAATTCTTCCTAAAGGATAAGTTATTATTTATATATCTTAATATATATAAGCCTACTCTATAATAAGTTATAGACAATTTATAGACCTAAACTAAGCTTATTATAAAAGTATACTAAAAGAGTAGGTATAGAGGATATAATATAGTTATTAAATAGTTAGTAGAGTAGTATCACTAATATAGCCTCTACTAATAAGTTAGTAAATAAGTCTAAACTTATAAAGATTATTAGAAGCATAGACCTAGGTGCATAGATAACCCTCACTATTTCTCAGTGCCCTTAGAGCTGCTATTTACTTATATAGTATTAGATATATAGAAGGTTAGTAAATAGGATATAGTTAAAGCCTAATGCCTCCTAACTAGGTAGGTAGAAGCTTAGTAGATATAATAAGCTAACTCTCAGCTTATTGCTAAGTTTATATAAGAGGATATTATTTATTACCACAGACTCTATAATATACTTATTATTAATAGAGGCCCTAAAAACAAGAGTATAGTTATTAAATTTAACTAAAAATATAGGCTTAAGCGAAAAGTCACTACTATCTATAACCTACACACTAACAGCATTGTTAAAGTTAGCTACTAGACTATTATATATACTCTCACTACTTAGATAAAGAATATAGGTAAGAACTTCTAGCTATCCTTCTAAGCTACACTATTTACTAATAAGACTTCTATTAGGGCTTTAACTAGCTATAGCCCCTTCTACCTACTCTATAAATATAAAGCTATAACTCTAATTAAGATATTTACGCTAACCTAGAGAGTGCTAGTATAGAACTAGGTAATAATATCTAAGGAGGAGCTCCTTATATAGATAAGAGCTTTTAAATAGCTTAATAAGGACCACACTGCTATATAGAAAATAATTACAGCCTAATATAAGTATATTATAGATAGGTTTAATTACTAGAAACGCTATATCTTATATAGTTAGAAATTAGAAGTAGGTAACCTTATCTTAATATTTAATATTAAATAGTATATAGATAAGTCTTTAGATACTAAGCTTAACTACTATTAAAAAGGCCTCTTTAGAATCTATTTAAAGGCCCCTAATAATGCTTTATATTAGCTTAAGATACTTATAGAGAAACCCCTTTATAGGTTAACTTATACTAGAAACTACCTAAAGAAGTTTATTAAGGCTCTAGAAGGTTTTTAGGAACTAAAAGATATTAACTAATATAGACTTAACCTTATAGACTAACTTAATAAGATTTACTCTATCTATAGTTATCTCTACTTTAATAAAGGTGATAAAGAAAAAGTAGAGAAACCTTTTACTAACCCTAATAATACTAACCCTCTATTAATAAGCAATCCAGATAGTAATATCCTATAGCAGATTATATACTTAGTGGCATATTTATAGGCTCTAAAAGAGGCCCTTAACTAGATAAGAGTGATATAGAAACTTTATATAAAGCTTTAGCTATTTAACCTAGTTAGAGATAGTTAGTATACTAAGATAGGGAATAATATAGTATAACCTACTAGAATTAGTATTACTATAGAGAAATATGCCTTTTTATATCTATAATAGGTAAGGCTTGCCCTCTTAGAGAGAGCCTTACTACACTCTCTGCTTTAATTACTTAACTATAATTCCCTAGCTTAGTGTAATAAAACAGACTATAGGGATAATACTAAGGCTAGCCTACTTATACCTATATTATTCTACTTGCTATTTAAGTCTATTCTTATGCTCTTATAGTTCTAATCTTATTAGTAATAATAGTGTCTAGCCTAAGCACTATAGTTATATTAGAGATTATACTACTAAGATTACTACTATACTTATAGTAAGTCCCACTATATAGAACCTGTTAGGAGTATGCTATAACCTTCCTAGTAATTAGTATGCTCTATTTCTCTCTGTTACTACTTAGATATTCTATACCTTATCTTAAGAAACCCCTCTTTATAGCCTCCTGCTTTAACTAGATAGCCTCCTACTTTAAGCACTAGGTTCTAGCTTATTACTACTTAAAAAGTCTTTAAATTATAGTTTAACTTTAATAATTTAGCTATATCTATAATACCTAACTAGTTATTTTTTATACTACTGCTCTAGATTAGACTTCTACACTCTATATTCTAAGGGGGGTATATCCCTATACAATATTATATTATTTTATATTATCTATCTACTCTTCTTTAGTTTTTACTCCTATAGTAATTATTTATCTATTTTATATTTATAATAATATTTTTATTTTTAAATTAACTCTTTACTTATCCTCTTATATAACTATAGCCTTATATAGATAGTTAGGTTAGTAAGTTTCCCTAGCTATAGGTAGTTATATTACTAAAGAAACTAGAGATAAAGAAACCCTCCTATCTATATTTTAAGGAGCTCTACTATATTAAAAAAGTATTATTATAGTTAGTTAATTTTACCTAATTTATAGAGACTTTATATAATTTTTCCTGGGTTTTTCTAATTTCTTCTATATTACTTTATATAGAGTATATATATTAAAGTATTTTAAGGTTAAATAAAGAGGATTTTATTTATTAATTTGTATTTTTAGGTCTATAAAGACCGCTATATATATAGAATATTATATTAATTCTTCCTTTTTCCTACCCTTCTCCTTTAAACCCTAGTTAGGATTTTAACCTGCTCCCTCTTATTAGGAATAGGGATATCTAAATTAGCTAGAGGGTAACTAGTAAGGATAAATAGCAACCTAGACTTATGCTCCTTTAGCTAAGTCTTATAGCACTCTATTATAGTTCTAAACTCTAGATAAGTTACTTTAGACCTCTCTATAGTCTGCTAGTTAATCTAGAACTAGATAACTACCTCCTTAAATTTACTGCTTTATTATTCTAGATTATCTATACTATAGCTAAAAGCTTTATAGTTTCCCTTAAAGTTAAAGAAACACTTAGAATCTTATTTATAGTAAAGACAGTTTATATAAGTATTACTAAGTATACTTATATACTTAAAGTATAGCTTATAGATCTAAGCCCTAGTAGCCTTATTATAGAGAGAGTAAGTATGCTACTTATAACTGCTATAAGGAACTATATTATAACCTCTATTAGCTTAAATATAGAAGCTATAGCTAACTTTAGGTTTATTAAGATTAATTATCTTTACTAACTAAAGTCTAAAGATATTTATAACTACTAAGGTAATAAAGATATATCTATAAAATAGTAGTTTCTTCTCTATTATACTTTAGTAGTAAGGACTAGTATAAGCCTTCTAGAACTAATAAATAATAATTTTATAGTTATCTAAAGGTAGGACTTTTATATAGAAGTCTACTTTTTAATATAGCTAGAAAGGCTCTAGAAGCTTAAGTAAGTACTATATAAGAGATACTATAATCTATATAAGAAGGTTAGTAAATATATAAAGCAGGAGCTAAAGGAGTAAGTCTACTTACTATAAAGAAGTTAATAGAGAGCTTAATATATAGAGGGAAGTTATAGTCTCTCTTATTAGGAACTAGTTTATTTATAAAAAGCTAGAAGATATACTTTCTTAGCTAAGTTAGTATATAAGGATTATTAAGGTTCCTAATAGAAGCTATAACTAATAAGTATTAAAGAAGGCTTAAGGTTATGCTTTATAGATATAAAAGAGGGGTTACTATTTCTATTATATTATAAAGAAAGAAGAAAAAGCTAGAGAGAGCTAGAGGAGGTCTAGTTATATAACCTAGTTACCCTGCCTCCTACTAAATTATTTACTTAAAGGGTTAAGCCTTTCTTATAGTTAAGATTAATTAGATAAGAAAAGGAGTTAACCCTTATAACTACCTCCTCCTACTACTTATTCTTATTCTATCTCTTTATTTTAGGTAGTTAATAATTAGTAACTAGCAGCCTGCTCTCTTTAACCTATATATAAATAACTACTTTATCCCTCTTAATATAAATAGATTTAACCTATTAATAATTAATTTAGTATTATAGCTTAACTTAATTTATATTCTAAGCCCTCTTTATAGATATTTAAGTATAAATTCCTACCCTAATCTATGCTTATCTATATATAACCCTCTCTTTATAATATTATAGATCTTTACTCTTCTATACTCCTTATATAACCTTCTCTCCTTACTAGAAGCCTTAATTAAGTCTATAATTACCTCTATTTACTCTATCCTTAATAATATCTTTATCTAAGGGTTTTCCTACTAAGATCACTAATATTTAGGTTAAGGAAGTGTTTCTTATTACTGCTTTAGAGAAGTTTTCTTAGGAGAGAGATAAATAGAATAGTAAGCCCTTAGAGACTATAGTTATACCTACTAACTCTATTCTCTTTAAGAGGACCTTAAACACTCTAGCTATAAGGATTAATAAGTAGTACTTAGCTAAGTAGGCACTTTCTTTCCACCCCTAATTCCCTTTTAAGCTAAATAAGGACCTTAAATATAAAGAGCTTTAGTGGCTTTATTCTAGCACCTCTATAGCTTAACTCTATATTTATTTTTAATAGCTTTAACTTATTAAATCTTAATAACTAGGCTAGGCTAAAGAGAATAAAGAAGGGCTAGCTACTATAGTTAACTTATTTAATCTATAAGGGACTATTTAAACTAAGACTTCTCCTTTAGCTTCTAATATAGAGACTAGTTTTTAACTTCTTATTTATAACCTCTTTAATAAGATTAGCCTTATTAAATAATACTATACCTCTACTAATACTAAGATTAAAGATAGTAGAGCTACTATATAGAAAAGCTAGCTTACTATATTTATTCTCTAATTACTAACTAAGAAGAGTGTTAGTAAAGAAGTAGTCTTCTATTCTACCTTACTTATTAACTAACTTTTAGGCTTTTCCTATTTCTATAATAACTTCTAGTATAATAGGAAGGTAGAATTATATCTTAAGATAGTAATTAGGTCTATAATAGCTATCTATAAGCTTCTTAATAGTATAATATCTATCCTTAAGTACTTAGTTAAAGTTATCTATATACTCTAACTCTAAGAAGGGTAGCTATAAATATTAAGTATGCTCTGCCTTAAGTGGCTTTACTACTATATATAACTAGAGTTAGCTAAATACTAAACTAGTTCTTTTTTTAAAGAGATCTTTAATATATAGATAAATTAAATTACTTCTAAGTTCTATAATAGGGATCTAGAGGTAGATAGTATAGTCTTTCTAACCCTATTAAGGATTACTAATAGGGCTAAGTATATTAAAAAGATTATCTCTCTACTATATAATAAGAAGATTTAGAAGATAATTTATACTTAGGACTTTATAGTCTCTAACTCTATATTTATAGAGAGATTAACCCTAGTATAGCTCTACCTTAGATACCTTAAGATACTTAACCTTAACTCTAAAGTGTTTATGCTTAATATTTAAGTAGTAGGAGCTTTTATACCTATTAATATACTTATTAAGCTGCTTATAGACCTAAATCTAAGTCTACCTAAGAACTATAGTACTAAGATAAGAGATATTATTAATAATTACTCTATAGTTAATACTATATAGAACTATACCTACTAAAATAAGATTATTACTACTATATATTAAGAAAATAGATAGATAGGGGAGAGGGCCTTTAATCTTTATAATAATAAGCCTTTTCTTTACTTAGGTTATAGCCCTTATTGTGCTAATAACCCTAGATAACCTATCTATATTAATAACCCTTATAGCACTCTAAAACCCCTAGTTATAGATCTGGTTAGTAATCTAGAACTGCTAAAGAATAAGATAGAGAAAAAGGAGATACCTAACTAGTATATTAAGTTAAGTTAGGACACTATACTATCTTTATAAACCTAATTCTATTATAGATTTAATATAACTAAAAGATAGGCTAAGTAGCCTCTATTAGTTACCTAATACTACCTTACTTATCTCTATAATATTTAAGTGAATTAGTAATAGAAACCTATCTTAAGGCAGAAGAGATATATTACCTTACTAAGTTTAATATATATAGGTTAGGTAAATATATATAGATCTTAGGAAGATAAGTTGCTTAGTAAATAAGAGTAGTGCTCTCTCTTAGTGAGTACTAAGTCTTAATGTTATTAATTATAGATATCTATTATAACCTACTTACCTAGTTAGATATTACTATCTTTTATATTTAGTATAGTAGTAACTACTAAGTAATAATAGTAATAAACTAAAAAAGGGGGACTGCTTACTATACTAACCTGATTTAGAGTGGAAATTCTAATAGACTATTTATAGAGGCTATAGAGAACCTCTTTCAGTACTATAAGCTCCTTAGAGCCCCTATTAATATTTACACCCTCCTTTAGAAGAATGCTATAGTTAGATCCTAGCTCTAATAGCAGGATTTATAGATATATAGCCTTAGAGTAGTAGATTAGGTTAGGGCCTATATTTATAAAGGTATTATTAATAGTATAGTATTAGTAGTAGCTATAGAAGGGGCAGTAAGGAGAAATTAATCTTAAATTATTACTTAGTATATCTTAAAGATTACTACTAAGTTTATAAAATACTCTATACTTTATAGTAATAGACCTTTATAAATATCCTAAGTAAACCTCTTTATAGCAGAATTATATAGTAATATTAGTAAGATATAGCCCCTAATACCTAGAATACCCTCCTTTCTATTACCTCCTAAAATACTAAGGCTTTCTATAAGGACTTTTACTTTATACTATATAGAAAGCTAGGTTAGTAAGTTTAATAGTAGAGAACCTACTCCTTATTACTCTAATAGGGCTAGCTCCCACACTATTATAGACCTAGACTTACTAGCTTTTAGTCCTTATAGCACTCTGCTGCCTCTTAGTAATAATAACTCTAGCCTTATAAACCTAGGTTTAACTCTATCTAACCCTTTTATTTTGCTAGCTAGACTGCTTAATACTAGATAAGATATAACCTCTTTACACCCTCCTGCTCTAGTGCTACACTAAACTATTATTACTGGGAAATATCCTCTATATCTAGCTTTATCTAACGTTCTTTAGCCTACCTATAATAGCTATAAGAACTATATTATAGAGCAAGTTAACTACTAGTAATAGATTAAAGATAATATCTCTAAGGGTAACTATAGTTACTACTTTTTATAGCTACCTAACTAGTATAGATAGGGATAATATAAGTAAGGTTTAGATTAGGATAAAGCTTATAAGTCTATAGAAGATAGGCCTAGATAAAGAAGACTAAGATAGTATAACTATAGAAAGAAGTAATTAAGTCTATAATAACTTAAGAGGAGTAATTAGATAGTATAGAGATTACCTTTTTCTTTATAAATAGTAGTTTTTATTTATATAATTTTTCTTTAGTATATAGTCTTCTTTATAGAATATTAAGGTAAGACTATAGGGGATAATTAAGATAGGGTAGTGTAGATAGCCTAGTTTAGAGAGTGCTTAAATAGGTATATTAGTTAGCATAGTATAGTAGAACTTTTACCTTATTAAGGGCAGGAAGGAGGATAGGGAAGTATTATTAGTTAGTATTATTATAGTTTATCTTATTATTTAGAAGCTTTTATTACTTTTGCTTAATAGATTATATCTATAATAAGGTTATTATACTTAGAGAGATCCTTTTCTTTATTCTAGGGCCTCTAGATATAAAGCTGCAATATTATAATATTCCTGCATAAGTATGTGGGAGTATATGGTTTTATTATTTTTGTCTTAAGGTTCTCAGCCTGTTTCACTATATATATATAAGCAGAATAGTATAGTAGAGTATGCAATTTAGATTATTCTAGATAAGGCATATATTTTAAGTATTAATTTAGAGGTTCTAGCAGATTTATAGCTATATTTACTTATAGCAGCAGTTTATATTATTAACTACTTCTATACTATAGCTATTATAAGTAAGATACCTATTTAAGCGCTCTATAATAAGTTATTAAGCTTAGAAGGAGACTATATACCTAATATAAGCTAGTTATAGGTTATTAAAAGTATCTGCTTTACTTATATTAATCCAGAGGTCTAAGTTAAGAGCAAAAAGATAGCAGTATATATAGAGAAAGATATCCTTATTAGTTATTATAGAGACTAAGTATATAGAATATAGATACTAAAGCAGAATAAGATTATTATCTGCTCTAATATTATCTTTTATAAACCTATAATAGAGCTAGAGGAGTGCTAGTAAATACTGCTACCTAGCTAAGGCCTATAGTTCTAGAGCTATATATAAGAAATTACAGACTAGATATATAAAGTATATCTACAAATTAGAGAGACTAGATCTCTAGGAGGAGAGAGTATAGCTTATACTTATACTATAGCTCTTATAACTAACCTCTTTATAAGTAATTAGAAAGCAAGTTTATAGCCTTATATAAACCTAATAACTATTATAGAAGCATAAAATAAACCTATAAATAACTAGTTAGATTAGATAGAAATAGCTTTTACTAAGATATATAGGCTTATAGAAAAAGGGGTTTTATAGTTTATTAATAAAGAGGAAGCACTATAAGACCTCTAACTAATAGCTAAATAGGTTTAAAAGTATAAGAAAGCCTATAATAAGCTTATAAAGCATAAAGTATAAATTATAGTAAGAGGCTTTCTATAAATCTTAGAATAAAACTTTACCTAGATATATACCTTAATATTCTATATAGCATTATAGCAGATCCTATTAGCCTATATATAGTAAAAAGGGTATCCTATATAGTAGTAAAACTTTATTAGTATATATTTAAATAGAGATCTAGAAGAGACAGTCTATATAATACTTTTCCCTTTAATTAAGAAGTTCTTTATAAACCTATAATATAGTAGCTTTATAGCTATATATAGTTATAAAGAAGATTAAGAGCAAATTATTAAACTATATAAGGCCCTATATAGGCTATAATAAAAAGAGAGATAGTAGTAGAAGAAGTTATAAGAGATTCTCTAGTATATAGAATTTATACTACTATACTTAGATAATATAACTTATTATAATAGAGCTCTAAACGTTATAATAATAATATATATTAATAATATTCTAGTAACAGGACTAGAAGCTACTCTAGATATAATCTATAAATATATAAGTAATAAGATTAAGGTTAATAACCTTAGAGTACCTAATAGCTTCCTTAGTATTTAACTTACCTTTAATAAGAAGTATTAGAAAACTACTATTAGCTAAGAGATATACTTAGCTAATATAATATAGGAATTTAGAGTAGAGATTAGGTCTATAAAGATACTTATTAAGACTAGAGCACTTAACTTTATAGTCCCTAGTATAGAGACCTTACTAAATCTAAATCTCTAAAGTTAGTACTAGAAAGTATTAAGTAAAGTTAGCTTTAGAGCACTTATAATATAGCTAGACCTCTCCTTTAATATAAAACTATAGGCTAGGTTCTCCTATTATCCTAATAAGTTATATAAGAAGAGCATAAAGCACTTAATATAGTATCTTAGTATATATCCCTCTTTTATAATAAGTTATAATAATAAATATAAGGCTAGAGACCTAAATAAATAGAGTCTCTATAGCTATATTAATAGTAACTATACTAGCTATAAGAATATAGCATACTTAATAATAGAATAGATCTTCTTTATAGCTAATAGGCCTATATTATAGAGATTATAATAACAGGCTATAGTTTCTAAGTTATTAACTAAGACTAAGTACTATATAGTATTATCTGCTATATCAAAAGCACTTTAAATATATAATTTCCTAAGCAAACTCAGAGTAAAGCTTAGAGAACCCCTCTATATATAGGTAGATAATATAGGAGCTATTATACTTATAAAGAGAAAGTCTATAAATAACTATATAAAGTATATATAGATCTATAACCACTTTATATAAGAGGTTATTAAATATAGTAAAGTTAACTTTAAGTATATATTATTAGTAGATAATATAGCTAACCTTCTTATAAAGCTACTTAGAAAGATAATCTTGAAATAACTCTATAAAAAGAGCAGTATAAGGCTATTTAGAGCTAACACTACTATAGAGGATTATACTAAGAAGGTTTAATATATATATAAACTAAGTTCTTAGCAAGAAGGAGTATTATAACTATAAACAGTATCTCACTATAATAAGCAGGCTATATATAGTGCAATATTAAGCTATATATAGATTAGAGGTATAAGTAGTGATTTAAAGGCATAAGTGATAACCTAGGGGCTTAATAATATATAAGAGAAGCACTAGGCATACTGTAATTTGGTATAAAGATAGCTTTGCTTATATAACTTTAATTAACACGCTTATTAGACCCTTATTTCTAACCCCTAACTGCGCATAGGATCCTTATTGTTACAATTAGAAGCTTTCACGATACGTTATCTATATATACCAGAACCTCCCCACCTCTTTGCGGTTTTGCAGCCCTTAGCGCCCTCATAGACCATTCATAAATCTTTCAATCGCCGTGACCAGATTTGCTAGAGCCTCTCCCAAATAGTCCCCTTCGAATTACACTCTCACGTTCATAAGCTTGCTCCAGTCTCACCATCTTCCCAAGGAACTCCTGCGGCGTGCTGCAGCTTCCAGCTCATCCTCCACGCTTCATATTCCCCTACACGCTGTATCTTCTTGACGCCCTGTGTGTCGTCGCTCATCCCAATGCAAAGCTCTCTGCTGGGTACGTCACCAGCATTCTGCAGCTCCATTTCCTCATTGAAAATTTAACGCCATCCCAGTCTTTCTTATCAGTTCGTCTTCACTCCCAAGCTGTAACAAATTCTACTAACACCATACCCAACTTCACCAATCATTCCTCTCTTGCTCAAATTATTCCGACGTCGCCTTAACCAATACCCAAGTTGCTGAAGTTCAAGTGGCAACTCAGCACGTTCAACATAACAAAATGATTTTACTCTGGTCGCATCATGTCTTCGCTACAACCCGAAAGTTGGCAGTGATGGAAGTTTTCCACGCCCTGAAAGAATCAGCAGTGCATCTGCCCATCATATGGCTTCTCTGGTACTCATGTCTGCTGCCCGCATCTTTGTCACCTCAATCAGTCACACGACTACCAGATTTGCCGTCTTTCGTCCGGGTGTACTCTCGTACACCTTGCTTCATCTTGACTTCCTCGTTAACTCACACCCGGGTTTTCATAAACTCATAGCAATAGCATCGGATCATCTCCTTCTTGCTCGGAAATAAAGGAGCTGTGGTGCCAAATCCAAGTCCGGATAATGAAACAAATACAACCAAACGTCTCGCGCGTGAATAAACAACACAGCTTCACCGACATCCATCCCCCTGACCTGCCAAGCCCGTCCAGACGAGTGCATACATACAACACCACCACTCAAATGACGATATCTCGTCGCTCTTCTCACTTTCGATTGTGTCTGTTGTAAGACTCTCGAACTGAATACCGATTTTGAGCAAGGAGACGCGCTGTCGAGGCGAAATTCTTTTCATTCGCTCTCCTTCTTGCAGACGATAACTGTGCCTCTGAGAGTTCACCTGACTGGATGCCATCCTGCCTTGTCAAACCGTGGGACTGTTCGAAATGTCAATGTCATCAGGGCAACTCGTATTCCCGAGAGAAAAGGATCTGTGTGATTCAAGACACACATCACGTTGCGAAGAAGTGTGGGATTTTGGTTCGGAAATTTCAGCACTAGATGCCTACCTCACTAAACGACCCGGAAACCATTGCAAGCTCTACTACCTATGAAGGCGATGCCTTTGCTTGCATTAACTGTTATATTAGGGATGCGGTTACGGCCATTATGAGTGATTGCTTTCCTAATCCTCTTACTGACGGCAGAAACCTCATTTCTATAGACGTCAAGTGGTGGTATGGCATCAGCTCCATTGACGCTTGGGTTGCTGAAAACCCATTACCCCAGCCACAATAAAGAAGTGGGTCAATGTACTCACGGGGGTGTATAATGGCCCATATTAATTCCTCTAGCTACTATTCCACCTCACAGTTCACCTAGACTACCTCCTTATCAATTGTGACGCTATACACAGGCGGATGGCGCAGATGCTAATTGCCTGGGGGCTGCTGTCGCGGACTAATGGGCGATTGAGGCCAGGTCAAGGTTAGGGGAGATTATGACGTTGGCGATGACAGCGAGAATGATTTGATCGTCATCTAGGGTGTGCAAAAAGATGTCACCGACACATCCAACCTGATCTTCACATGACCGCCTTACTTAAAGACGCGTCGACCGTTGTCCCTGTGCGACAAAATCGTTCGCTCATCAAGCATACATAACACGATCCCACGTACACTTCGGCCGTGCGTCGTTTCCGCGATGCGTTGCTCACGAACGCATCCTTCGAAAGTCACTCGAACATTTCGAAAATTCATGAAGTCGGCCTGTTCAAACCGAAACCAAAGCTTCCGTAAGCCTCGAACTTGCGTCCGGACGAGCCGCCGCCGACCCGTCATAAGCCACCTCCCGGGGCCAGTCCGAAGCACGGCCCACATCACCGGTCGGGCCGCAGGACCAACTTAAAAACGGATGGTGCGTGGTCCGGCACCTGTACGGCGAGGTCACATGCTATCAAGCGACAAAGGAAAAATCACCGTACCTATCCGTGAAGCCGAGTTTAAGACGCTGTTGATCGGCCTTCTTGTCATCGTTATAGATGTGCAGCCTGTCGTAGTCTCAATTTGGGCCGACGCCAGCGATGTCCGGAAGCCAGGCGATATGGAATCCCCGTCCACTGTTGATCACATGGCTGTTGCATCAGTGAGCTGGCGGGGGATGTGGCCAATCAGCCCTGATAGATACTGTAGGGCAATGCGATTCGCAACGCCCATCTCGTTGTCTAGCAGGGCATAACAATAGGTAAGGTCATCATCACTGAACACGGAGACGCTATTGAAGATGGATGGCCCCTGTTTGCGAGCCAGAAGGACCAAGAAGCCAAAAAATAACATACAACACCGGGCATTCGCCGGTCGTCACCGACCCGACTACTACTCCAGCCCTCACTGGCTTATCTATGGGAGAGCGGACGGGATCCCGAGTTTTCCAGTGGGTATGGTCGTATGTGGTAGGACCTTCAAGGTAAGGGCAATATGAAGAGCCTGGCTAGTACTGCAGGCGAAAGTTTCCCGCAACTTCTACCTGTATTGAAACAACGTTGCACATCAACACCATGGCCGGCTCCTCGTGATACCTCGCTTGAACGCGAGGTCGCAAAGGTTGAGGCTGGTGAGACTGACGTCGCTCGGAAATGGGTTGCGCTGGAACGTGACACGGAAGGCGAACTTTCGGCCCATTCATCTCTCATAGAATCTCTCATGGCTTGGGGTTACATGAGTGTGACAGGATTAGCACAATAATGGACCATTTTGGATGATTTGCCGGCGTGTAGCTCTCAAGATGGAGAGAGAGTCAGCGAGACGTCCACAACCCGATGAGCAAGGCCGTACTTGTCTGGGTGTCACATAAATTCATCTGTTGCGTCGATAGCTGATGATAGAGGCCATGAGCAACGATATCGAAGTTGGGAACTTTGATGGTGGGTAAGTTATCGTGCTTGAGGCCATGATTCAATAAAGCGGAACCGATAAGGCCTGTTTCTTTTGGGCTTATTGAGACCGTGGGTTTCAGCCTAGTGAACCATGTCGCCAGTACAACACAGCGACGGGATGCAAAGAATTCCATCTTGGCCATCGACGACGAACTCGAACCCCCGTGTCAAGGCCTCACATGGTGAGTAGAGTCTCCGATACGTCACTCAACTTGCAGCCGTGCGGGCCGAGGTCTAATAGGAAGATGTTTGTTTGGCTTTCCCGATCAGAGATGGTTAGACCGGTGGGCACAAGGTGCACACCCATGGTTGACCGAAGCGTTGCGATGCAGTCCAGGCCCATGGAAACTGCGCAAGTGAAGATTGGACGTGCATGCAGACTGGCCCTATCCCACGTCGTAGCGAAGACGTCGCGTCCGTATGCCTCAAATCGGAGCTGACCACGCACGGGATGAGTGTGGCAGACAGAAACCAAGACGGGCTGCGAGGGGTTCTAGACAACGCGTTTGACAAACCAAGCGGGCTTCTCGCCGTGCAAATCCAAATACGACTTGTACTTGTTGAAGTCCTTGACATTCTTCTTAGCCTTAGGATGTTTCGCTGCCCAGAATCTAACGATGGCCGTCTTGTGCACCATACTTCTGAGGTCGTCTCTTGCAAGGATCCCGGTGGATCTCTATCACAAAGTAAAGCAGTGTGTCTCACAACGTCGATGATGTAATCCTCCGGGATACAAACATCTTCTTCTTGGATAACAAGCTTGGAGCCACGGAAAGGCGGGACGCACCGAGCTGCCTTTGGGGTGGATGCGACGGAAGTTGTCCTGAAGGGCGGAGGTCAGAGTGTTGAACTGCTTTATGAACTAGGACTGCTGCATTGCGCCGCTGGCATCTGCTGAAGCGTTCTTGGTAGTCCTTGCCTACAGCCATGATATGTGCAATAGGCGTTATCTACGGGTCTTCGTGTGTCGCGCCACGGTAAACGCAATCTCTGTTGAAATATGCGTAGAGGAGGTAGTCAGGGGAAGACTGGTTGAGCTGGCACTCTCACGTCCTGTGCCGTTCCGAACTTCCGGCGTCCAGGGTGGCTTATGTGTCGAATTGCATCTGGGTGAAGTCGCCCCCTTCCTTACGTATCGGAGATGTCCACGCCAGTGACTCCCAGGACTTGCGCGGCTCGTCCACAAAGTATCCCACACTAGAGTGAATGTGAGTCTTGGTTGTGTTGGATGCGAGAAACGGTTTAAAAAGTCCGGCAAGTTTGATGAAATCTTCGATTGGGGGTTCGAAAAAAGGTACGTTCTTAGGAATGGTGATGGGACTTTCGTAGTCAAGGACGGCAAGCAACCTGCTCACATCGATTGGAGCTGGCTGGGGGGCAGTGTTTGGCCAACTTCTAGCGAATTAAGCTGGAGTCTGTAGGGTCTGCATAGATAGGTCTGGAGCGAGTACTTCTGCAGTACCTTATTAGAGGCAGCTGTCTGTCAGTTAAGGGGATTGCTACTAGCTGTTATCTCCAGTATGTTCTGCCCTATTATTGTCGCCAGGACCCTCTTCCGTGCTGTCTTCGTTGGGATCTACAGCTAGCTGGCTTTATGATGTTTGGGGCAAGGGAGCGCTGATTCACCACCAATACGCCATGACAGTAACAGGAGGGGTTTCCTTGATAGCTACAGGCAGCAGCTTATCTGTTTGGTGCGCAGAATACACTTTCTCTCTAAGTTAGGGGATGTAGAGGGTATAAAAGAACTTAAAGATAAGTGTGAAAGTGAGTTTGAGTATAAGTGTGAGAAAAGCAAAAGCAAAAGCAAAAGGAAATGTGAAGATTGATAGGGACGGTACCTGATGGGTGATAAGCAGAGTCTTTACTTACCCACAGCTTCCCCTTCAGCAAGACCCATTTACCTATTTATGTCCCTTTATCCCCGAATTTCTTCTGTCTAATCATACCTTCTTTCCCTTCTTGGTATCTATTTGTGGGTTGGCAGGTTCAGCTTGGTCTCGTTGTAGCCTTTGCCGATCGCAGACTTCTGCAGACCCTATCCTTTATTCAACGCAGCGAGAGACCCCAACAAAGCTTCGCATTTGCAAGAACAACATTTTATTAATACCTGTGCCCTCCAGTCGCATCACACTTATTCAGGTCTCAGGTATCTTACACTCTTCATTCTGACTGCAATTTCAGTTCTCCACGCCAGAATCAACCCTTGTGTTGTAAGCAAGAGAACGCTAGTCTGCTGTCTAGTGCGGAAGAGAATCGCTCCGAAGACCAACCGCACCGCAAGGTGGCCGTACCGCACGTCCAGCGCTCAACCCGCATCAGCATGACGGGCGTGTCTATCTAGATCATCTTCACGGCCTCTCTCCAGCCAGCACATCATCTTTCAAGCCCTCGTGAGTGAGAACCGTCTTATTTGAGCATGAGAAACAGTAACTGACGACCAGTGCCTATTAAGCTTTGCAGCAGATTCTCCTAGTCCCCGTTCAACACCTGACAAGCACCTTTATTGGCGCGCCTTCCATGGCCTTGTCACTTCCTGACGGTCGTGGGATGCGGACTGCACACGCAGCCTGAGAGAATCGCCAACGAGGCTCATCAGCCTAACATGGACCCTCTCGTCCGGCCACAACATCCAACGCCAGCATTCGATTTACAATACTGCGGCGCCTGACTTACCCTCCGCCGCTCTGGTTGGAACCGGAGTCCCCCATGCCTTTCAATCACACTCGAACTCACCGACTGCCCTGGGCCTCTGAACATCGCCTGTAGCTGTCGACTCCAGATGCTGTCAACCATCCCAGCGTCACACACATGTGCCTATTTCTAATGTCGCCTTTGCGCAGGTTGCCGCTAAGAGAATCAGAGCTGCCGAAGATGGCCCTAGCAAAACTCCGCTAATGGTTTCCGCATCACCTTTCCAAGCGCCAGGAGACCTAGTGCGACAGAGCAAGAAGTGATTGCATGTCAGTAACGCGGACGAACCCCTCGAGAATCCGCAAAGCCTACGAAAGGCATTCAGGAAGGCCCTTGGGGAACCCTGCAGATACTGTCAAAGGGTCCTGCATTGCTGTTCTCCCCTGAAGATCGGCACATGAACGCTGTCTTGCATGAGATGCGCCACGAGGACGTCTCGGACCAGGCCACCGCCGACGACGACGATGAGGATGAACCGGAAAACCAAAACACGGCCAGCATGGCGCATTCGCCTACATGATCACCCAAGAGCAAAGCAAGTTCCTCGTGTCGCAGCTTGGTATCCGCTGTGCGATCAATCACTTTGTCTATTTTGACTCCGTCTCCCAACTGGGTCTGGAATACTTATTCCTTCCATAACCAACTTCACTATGTTCGTCACACCTTCGAGAGAATATGCTCAACTTTCACCGGAAAACGACGCAAGAGGCCCTCGGTAGCAATTGGGTTGAGTAGGGGAAATGGGTTGACGTGGACCCCAAAGCCACTAGCGATTTGGTAAGTATCTTCTTTTCCCCTTCGTTAAGGGTCTACCTGGCAACCCGTCTAACGCTCACATTTGGCGCCGCTACTCCGCGCATCATGTCGAATGGGATGGCAGCAATTTGAACATCTCAGATGGGTTCAGATACTTAATCCGCTCGTGCTGCAACTCACCCTCGTCGACGAGGACACAAACCGCGGCGTTGCGGACCGTACAATGCGGATGCTGAACGAGGCGGCTTGGCAGATTCACTCAACGGAACGGAGAGCTCGGATTGGACGAGCGACTACTCGCGATCGGATCGGCCTGTTCAAACCAAGTCCAGGGAGCCGCCATCGTGCCGAACCAAGCGTATGGGCTAGAACTAGATCTGGAACTGAAACGGAAATTAGAGCTGCAAGTGCTCCTGTGGTGAGTTTAGTCCGTTCTCCTCTTCTAAACCCAGAAGCACGTCCACTACCTATTGGTTTGGCCGTCGTATAGTTAATTTAAATCTGAAAAAAGTCCCAACATGGAGGTTGGGGCGGCTCGGGGAGCAGCAGCGCGAGAGCGAAGATCGGAGAAGTGGGTCTCCAGGGCGGGAATCCGGCTGGGAAGAGCGGGGGCATACGGCAAAGTGGAGAAGGAACCCCGGGAGCGACTGAAAACAGACTGTATATGTGCATCGATGCTTGCCGAATGGCCCAGTCCTGCCATCCATGCCTTGGCGGACATGCAACTTCAAGGTCGAACGTGGAAGCTCCTACGTCGGCGGAAGCTTCAGTTCCATACAGGCCAGCCACCTTGCCGTCGGACCTGGACATCGTCAATCCCACCCACTGCTCTTCGAAACCATCACCGTACTCACAAAAACCACAAGCACAAGTGCCCCGCCCAAATCTAATAGCACCCAAAGTCGCAGCGACACGAATTGCAAATAAAGACTCATTGCTAGTGTAAATTTCTCGAGGCCTTGCCTCCTACCCGCCCGCAATTCTTCTCTTCCTCAGTCTTTCTATACAGCGTGTGAGTGGGACGCTTCAGTGCTATACGCCGGCCTGAGCTTTCTATGCCAATCTGAGGAAACGGGCTTTGGGCACCCGCATGTCTACTTGGATATTGCCTTCGATAATTGTGCCAATGACTGCTGATCATCGGATGCTGTCCAGGGCACGTAGGAGTACGGAAACAGGTACTCGTCCGTTACGTTGTTGCGGACGTTGCCGCCTACAGCGATATAATCCGAATAGTTGTTACACCCCAGTACATACGACCATACCCACTGGAGAACTCGGGATCCCGTCCGCTCTCCCATAGATAAGTCAGTGAGGGCTGGAGTAGTAGTCGGGTCGGTGACGACCGGCGAATGCCCGGTGTTGTATGTTTTTGTTTTCATTGGCTTCCTTTTTTTTTTGAAGGAGTCACGATTTTTGTTTCTCCGAAATTCTCTAACGAACCGAAAGAAGCCCGCCGCATAGGTAAGCGGAGTGCATATATCTTGCCGGCCTTCGGCGGCAGTAGCTACACCCGCACCGTTAGGCACGAAGACTTGCGATGACCACTGGCCGGACGGAGCTGCGAGGGCCAACCTCTAGGGCTTTTCGCTTCATTTTCTCAACCTTGAACCTCCTTCAATGCCGCCCGCACCCTCCGAAGGCTGAGCGACAAAGTGGCGAGTGAACCTCTTTCACCTCGCAATCTTCAGCAGGGATACACGCGAGTTTCTCCAACGTCTCTCCGTGCATCCTCATCTGCGCGTCTTGAGGCTGCTGCCAAGGCGGCCCTTCTCGGAACATAGACTCCTCAAGACTCCTAATCAACACAGACGTATTAAATTCCGACACCGTAGTCCCCTCCATAACTACGTCGGTACAGCGTCCGCCCTTGTCTTATTCTTCGCGTTCTTCTCATCCTTATAATGATTGTGTTATTCTTCTGTTGCTACTTCTCTTTAGTTTGCACGCTGATAAAGCGGTGGGGGGGACGCTGTTGTTGTAGCGATTCTGTTCTTCAGCATTGGAGCCAGGGCGAAGCGCCCCATCGGGCATACTTCGGTTAGGACAACAGAGGTCAGGGAATGAGGGAGCGTGGGTTGGCTGATCTTCGCAAGGATGCGACATATAAACGGAAGGATTGAGGCTTCCCAAACGCCTAGAGAAGACGCATGATGGTGTAATTACCCCGACTAGATATTTCTTGCCGGAGATAGGTACTGGATAACCATAGCCTGAAAACATAAAAATCCATGACCATTGCTACCAGCGACCATCACTGTTGCCCTCCAATCCACCCCCGACGCCTTGCCCCCATTCGGCTGTAAAGTCGGCAGGAAGTAACGCGACCTCAGGAGCAGGGTTTTCCTCATTAGCGACGAGTGATTTTGGCGACTTGATCGGCTGTGGACGCATGATAAATTGCCGGAGGAAGCGTAGAATTCTCGTCGGTCTTGTGCTTGGGAGACTGTAGCCTTTGCCCCCAGCGTATCACGTCTAACCTCCGAAGCTTGCAAGATCTTGATGTTAAAATGACTTCTTGAATCTGAACTCTTGGGCTTCGCTGAGAGATGCGGGAAACGCTAAGCCCAATGATTCCTGAGGTCCTCGATGGGTTGGGCTTGTTGCAGGTGCAGGAAACTACTATGAAGGGGCCTCTAGTGCGAGTGCTTGAAGCCCGGGTGGAGTGGCTGGGAAATAGATCAGCTGAGATTCCGTTGCCATTTTGTATTCATGTTGGAGAGGTTGAAGGCTGGCTGGCATATTTGTGGGTGCGAGAGATGTCCACAGCTGCGAAGAGAAGGACTGGCTAGGTTGGGAAAGATGGTGTGGAGGTAACCTTAGTGCTAGGAGAGAGGAAGTCTGCTGCTTCTAGGCTGTGGCGACAGATGCGCATGTTCCCGCAGTAACTTGCCAGAACACAGGCCTATTCTCTGATCAAAAGGCACAAGCTTAAGTAGGTCTTGAATGATACATGGTTGTTCTTCCGGGAAGTAAGTAATTATTTGCTGGACTTGGTTGGTGAGTGAGCATGGGGAAAAGCGACAAAAGGCTTGGCGAGCTTATCTAGGGTTCATGGGTAGGCGGGCTTCTACTAGTTGTTTTTAGTATGGCTAAATCCTTCTTTACACCGTAATACCTGGTCAAGTACGTGGCTGCGCCACAGTCGGTCTCGTGACGTATTGTCTCGTCAATGAACGCATGAGAATGAAAGTCGCAGGCAAAGTGAGTTACAGGCATGTCAAGCCAGCCCGGAAAAGTTGTATTCGCAGTTAGGGATCTCATTATAGAGTTGTGATATTGCTGATTTGTCTGTTTCCACAGCGTGATCGTGAAGTTGGCAATACAGTTGAGGAGACGATCTGAGACTTGATTCTCATAGGCTTCGCTGTGTTTCTAGTCGTTAAAAGATAGGAAACAAAGCTCGTGCTTTTTAATAAAGTTGGCAATGTTCGTGGCCATCTTCATGCAGTTGGCTGGTTTAACACTTTTGCCGAAGATATAGTATGTATCGGGAAAAGTCGAGAAGTCCCAACTGCCGAAGGACAGGATCCTCTTGGCACCCCTGACGCGCTTGAACTCATTGAATTGATATGAAGACAGTGCGTCGCCGACCCTGGCCTGACACGAAGGTGTCAAGGTGTCAAGGTGCCAAATCCAAAGTGCAGATGGGTGTACTCAGACGTGTCGATCTAGAGCGCATCCTGGTACAGGCACTTGCAACCCAGACCATAACCCTGGAAGTAGGCAAGCTTGATGACGCCCCTGCCAGTGCCCTTCACCACGTCAACGCCGCAGTTGGAGATGCAGCCGTAGGTACCGCTCTTGGCCGTCCCCGGCCGGCCGGTGTTGGTGTCGATGCAGAAGTCTCTGGTGATGCCGCACTGGCCCCATATGTTGCGGCAGGCGTTCAAGGAGCAGGGGTTGAGATCAGCAATCTTTCCCCATCCGTCGGCGGCTTGGAGCCCGGCTTTTGCAGACTACACTGGGCGTTAGCGATCGGGGCGGGGAAGGGAGGCGTTCCTTTGCTCAGACACATCTTGGTCTTGGCGTAGAGCATAGCGCACCCCGACCAACCCCACGTGTTCTTGTTGAAGCTCTCAATCTCCTTGTTCGTCAGACTGTACTCAGCTCCGCAGTTGTCGTCTTCCTGGACATCGTACGCAAAGCACAGCCCGTCCGCTCCAGGCTTGGAAAATCTGGAAGAGAACCACTGGAATAGCAGACATGCTGCTTTGGCTTCAGCTTGCTGCAGATGCCGGGGTTGAACTTTGCAAAGTCAGCACCCGATATACCACACTCGGCTGCCAGTTCTGCACAACCCTGACCCAATTCGACCTGTACAGTTCTGCAGTCAGCCCGCGCTTTGAGAGCGTTGGAACGAGCGAGAAAGGTTGAGTTGCTGGTTGTTGAGTTGCTGGTTATTGAGTTGTTGCTGATAGTGCCGTTGAGAAGAGGTGTGGTGAAAGTGGCCTTGCTGGGGAAGCTCTGCGAATCTGTGAACGATAGGCACGTGGCGTTGGCTCAGGACTTGATGGCATTCTGAATTAGAGCGAAGGTGGCGTTGCTGGTAACGGCGACGCCAAAGATGTGGGTGCTGTCGTAATCGGGGCTACAGAGCTGCATGGCCAAGCTTGGCGTGGTGACATTGAGGGTGTCGAAGTTTCCTCGAATGTCTGCAGGGCTGATCCGCTGAGACCTTGCTTCAGCAGACCTCGGCCAATGTAGATACCGAGGCCTGTCGAGACCGGCCGTACAATATGAAAGGCCGATCCGAGGCCCCGTGGCCGTTGTCGATGTACTCGCGAGTTTGCGTCACGAGCGACCGAATGGCGGCCTTGGCCAAACCAAAGCCCCCGTGCCACCAGCCGAGCTCGAATTTTACATTAACAGGGCTAACGGCGTCAAGAAGCCTGGCGGCCACGGGGTCGGATTCCATGTTGTTGAAATCCGTGCTGTAGGAGGAGCAAGCCGCGATGCCGTGAGTGGATTCAGGGTTATCAACGGGGTTGTAGAGGGAGAAGCTGTAGACCATGGTCTGCTGGCACCTCTTGATAATGTTGAAGTTGGGATAGACGGACCAATTGCCCGAACTTGGGCTGGCATCGACACATCGTCCGGGACAGGCGTCAATATCCTGTATGGCTGCTGGCAGAACACTGACAGCTGCAAGTGCCACCTTGAGCCATGGAGATGTCGCTATGATTTGTTTAAATCTGAAGAAATATTGGCATTGTATGTACCTTTAGGAGTGTCTTTGCACATGAGTAATAGAGAGGGAGGTCTGGTTTGGATGCTAGATGCTTTTCGATGCATTGCTTGCAATACGCTGCACGTTTAATAGGCACTTCTGATGCTATGCTGATCTTACTTGCTTCTGTTTCGCCCCCAATCTCTCACTGACAAGAAGGGGCAAGTTCATCATGAGGCATGTTCGTGCTAAGGACCTATGGGTCAGCATAGGAGGTAAGTGAGGTAAGATAGAGTTCCTAGTATTAGAGAAATAACTATTGCCTAGATGGATTGTGGTGGTGTGGAGAGAGAGCTGCCCCTGCAAGTCGACTCGCGCCCTCTTTATATACTCCATAGGTTGGCTATAGAGGCGTCTCTGTGATTAATCCTGGTCCTCTTGAATATTTTTGTTAGAGTTATATAGAATTTAATAAGGTGTGCCTATAGGTAGTAACCTGCTATATAAAAGCATGAATGAAAACTTAGAAGGCAGGAAGGAGGATAGTATTATTAGAGAAATGACTATTGACTAGATGAATTGCAACTATTGTACCTATATATCTGAGTTTATGAAGAGAAGACGGAAATGAGATAGGCATCCAAGGTGATATTTGGAGCCGGCCGGAGAAGGTGTGAGGATGAAGGAACTGAGGCCGCCTGCGTTCTAATTAGGCAATTAGGAAAGCGGCGACGCCGAGAGCAGCCGCAAGGATTGCGCCACCTGCAACAGGTGACTTCTGGATTGCCTGGTCCTCGTTTGGGCAATCAGCAGGTGGGTTCAGGCGTCTGCACCTTCGGGCTTGCTCACTGGCCTCCATGCTCTCGACCGCAGCCTGGTCGATCTTGACTCTACAGGGGTTCGAAGTCGGAGTTGGAGACGGGGTGGCGATCACTGCACAAGTACCATACTGCTTGTTCTGGCCAGAAAGCGGTTCTGGGACATTGTGCGTCTTGTCCGTCACAATGATGGCGACTCCAACGTGGGCGGGACATATACCCTCATTGGCCGTGCTAGCAACGAGGTCGGCTTTCTGAGCGCCTTCCTTGATGTGGAAGTCGACCCAGAGCTTGTCGCTGCTGTTGCTGATGATGCTGACCTCGTCAACGCTCTCGTCACACTTTCTCCACCGCGCTGTCCAGAGAAGCTTCAAAGGGCCCTCGATCTTAAAGTCCATAAAGGCATAGAGAAGGTAGGGCTCGCGGGTGTAGTTGGCAAATTCCAGGTTGAAGGTCCTCTCATTGACCTTGTCGAGCATAGTCATGGAGCCGTTGAGGACGACGAGATCAATCAGAGGGTTGAGGTTTTGGGCCAGCTCGGCGTTCTGGAGCGCAAAAACAATGGGAAACCTTTCCATCGGCGCATACGTCTCGTTCTCGCGCGGGAAGACCACACCGATATCTAGCACGCCGTCGGCAGCATAAGCGATGGCCCCGAGGTAGGCCGTCGCTACCACGAGACACCAAACGGCTTGAAAGGCGAGATGCATGGCGGGTTTTTCTTGTGTTGACTATTGCTGCTGCCGTTGGCAGCGGTGATGATTGCGGTAATGTTGATGGTGAAGTTGAAGATGATGTTGCAAAAGTGCGCCACGGCGCGTTTGCAATTGAAGACCAATGACAAACAGGCATGTTCCACCGTCCGCCCGAAGTCCCCTGCATCAGGTCCCGCATCACCAGGATCAAAAGGTCCTGCCTGCTTGGCTCGCTTGGCGCGTCAGCCTCAGCTACCAAGGCTATAGAAACCTTGTTTTGTATAAGGAGAGCAGGAGTGAGGTAAGTACTCAGTACTGAATTCGAGGCGTAACCGGCCCTGTGTGGCCCATCGTCCGCTTAGGTGTCGTCGGGACCTTTCTGCCAGAACACCGTTGAGTCTCTGCGGTTCTATTCACGTGTCCCGTATTCATCGTTTCAGGAACACGGAGGGCCATGAGACATCTAGACGGAGTGACCTCAGTGCTCCGTTCGATAGACAGCAGTAGTTACTCTGATTACTCTGAATCCCTGCTTATATCCGCTCCTTAGGGAACGCAAAGAGTAAATTTCATGATTAACAGTGTCATTCAAGATGATCGGTTCCGTGGCCTACGGACCTCGTTGATGAGCCTGTGAGGCATTTGAGGCTGCCGATGTCAACAAGTGTTGCGCAATCGACGAGGCCGGCGAATCTTGGCCTAATCGTTGCCGTTTGTGGCTTTCAAAGTCAGGTGAAGTACGTGTCTCTTTCCGACTATCCGCGGTAATGCTGACCGAACATGCGGAGTCGTAACCGCGTGGTATACAGCCACCTCGACTGGCCCGAAGCCAGGACGGCGGCTGCGTCTTTTCGGGCAGTCGCTGCTCAACTCACTCCCTGCTGCAGCGTGCCAGGGTCTTCTGGTGATTAGAACCGATTCTTTCTGCTCATAATCTCTCCTCTCTTAATAATTTCTTTGTCTATAGATCACTCAGATATTAAGACTGTATCTTAGGCTCCGAATAGTGAGTCTCGTCGAGTAATCTAAAATAGGTCTTCCTCACTGCAGCGCACTGCAGCGGCCCCGAGCAGCGCGGACGTTGCAATCTGAAGTTAACTGCTCCGATAAATCTTGAACTTTTTCCAGCCAGGAAAAGGGGCCTTAAGCTGCACTTACGGCCTGTACTTTCTGCTGTTTAGACACCTAGGTATCTTCTGACGAAGCTCTATGAATCTTATATGCTTTCTAATGAGTAGGGCTGTACTACGTAAAGGAGTTTAGGTTGCAGACTGCCTATGGGCTTCCGCGAGGTCGAGAATTATGCTAGTAGTGTTCAGAGGTCCTGAATACATACTGTAGCCCGTTGAAGTGCACGAGCTTTATCCTCGGTTTCCTTAAGGTAGAGCTGGAAACTTTGGAGGATAAAAAGGGATGAGCTGGCCCTTTGGCTCTTGCGATTTATGCTGCCCAAAGGTGCAGACGGAAAATACCAGCGACTTCCCCGCAGATAGGAGGTCATCCGTAAGCAGGCGCGGTCTTGCTGTAGCAGTTCCGGCCCCTTCGTCAAACCGGGCAATCGCCAAATTGCATAGGCACTTCCTAAAGACTTGAGAACGGGTCTGCCGGTTTTCCTATCGTCTGGCTCCTCCTTCTGGTGGAGACTGCTGTTTCCAACTTCGCTCCCTCTGATGTTACTTATGCACTTTTCAAACCGATCGCTGCCTTCCCTCAACCTCTGGCTAGTGCTCGCGATTGCCTCTTCAAAGTAAGTTATTATAAGCAGGCGTGATGAAACTTGACCTGCTGTTCCGTTAGTCAGAGTAGGGGGCAATCCTTGCCAAAGCGTTGTTGCGCGGAAGGAGAAGAGGAGATAGGTACGAAGAGGATGACCCAGGTACGGTGTACCCGTACATACGCACTCTGCAGGCTTCTTGACGTCTACTACCACAGTGATCTCAAAGAACTGCCATCAGGTCAGCGCCCACTCGCCATTGAATTCCACGTCCCTTCTTTTCTCGTTGACCGAATCTACTAAGGTACTGGAATGTGATGGCGAACCCTATGCCGCCCGGAATCCCATTTGACAATCAGAAGATGAGCGCAAGCGCAGCGTACCGTTCCCTCGTCCACTATGAAAGTAGAAAGCCGCTCCCCAGCACGCATGGTTGCCTATTTATACTAAAGCCCTGCTTCAATGGAGCCCAACTCGCGATAGCCTGCCCCCCTCGAGTTCTCCCTGGAGCAGCATCACGCAATTGATTATCAAAAGCCCTCTATGCAGAACTTCCTCGCCGATTTCTCCAAGATCTTGGCAGAGCATGATGCAGAAGAGGTCTTCGGCCTTTGTCGCTACCCTGGCGATGGCTACCCCGGACGTGTTGAGTTCACTGTTGGACGCTCTAACGTCAATCTGACGCCCGAAGAAGTAAGCATTCCCGAATATTATGTTCTCCGCAGGGTGGAGACTAAGCGTTCTAGGCCAAGCAACTTCCGTCCAGTAGCACCCGAGAAGCCGCATGGTTCTACACGGATGACTTCATCCGTCGTGGCTGCAGATGCAACCGCTTCAACACCAACGAACATACTCATTCTCATGGCTACACTACCTGACTGTTCTCAGTGACGATGGACCTCTTCCGGTGGATCCCTCTTGTATTCATTGACTAGTTATCGTACCAGATTGCTGTTTTATGGAGGAGTTGGGATTGGGGGAGCCCAGTCACAAACTGACATGGCTTTGTGAATGTCTATGCGACTCGCAGCCGAGAGCCACCAATACCTCTTGATCTCATCATGCCGAGAAAGAACATGATAGTAATCCAGCATAGTGCCACCCTCCAGCTGTGCCCTTTCTTTGATACATTCGAGGTAGAAGACGCGATCCTGTCGCATCTTATCTGTACTGCGCTCCGTCCAGTTGCAGCCATTCTCGCAAGAAGTTATATATAGATCTATATTCTTCTTGCTCATGAGTAAGGAACCGCGGGTACACCGCTGCAAATTGGAGCGGGATATATTCTGCCCAGCCGAGGTCGATGATGCTAAGCGCATTAGCTTATGCGTGCAAGATGCGGTGGTTTTTCTGGGTTACCTTTGAACGCGATTTTGTTCGTCCACAATCACATTGTTACCGGAAAAGTCGCCGTGAACTAAGACATGTGGTGCCGCGTCAAGCTTTGGTAT
Organism: Colletotrichum neosansevieriae; assembly: GCA_036785495.1. Taxonomy (NCBI): domain Eukaryota; kingdom Fungi; phylum Ascomycota; class Sordariomycetes; order Glomerellales; family Glomerellaceae; genus Colletotrichum; species Colletotrichum neosansevieriae. The sequence goes on from JAVHLV010000343.1 coordinate 37,269, forward strand.
CCAGTATTCCTGTATAAGCTGCATGTGGCGCTGACACTCAGCCACAGTACCACCAGGAAGCTTTCCAGCTTTCGCGCGTGTAATCTTGCCATCAATCTTTGATTTGACCCATTCAAGGGCAGACAACCCTATAGGTAGGTTAGAATAGCGAGGCCATGCGAGGCCGAAAAACACACCAGGGTTCTGGATGCGGAGTAAATCCAGACTCGCATTCGCGATAGCGCGAATCACCTGTTGTCGTTCACCCTCCGAAGCCGGGCACGCATCTGACCACTCCAAGGGAGCTCCCTCAGCCCAACCGAGAGCCATAAAGGGCATATGCAACGGGTTCTCAGTCGTGGAATCGAAATGCAGCAGCGGCTGAAAGAGATCTGTCTGCGCGGTTTTGATGCAGTGGCGTATGCCTGCCTCCCTCTCAATTAGGACGCCGGTGTGGAGATTGATCGTTTTGGGTATGCGAATGCATAGTCAATATCCCGAAGCACTCTCCAAAGGATAGACGAAGTATTCACCCCCGCAGAAAGGTTCTGTTCTAATGATATCACAAGATGAGCCAGTAAGGTGTGTTGCCAATGCGCGAATGGCGCTCAAGTCTGGTTGTAGTGTCATCTGAAAGGCTGGGTGTCGAGGTAGAGTCAAGGACGCTGGTAAGCTGGTTCCAGCAGATGGGAATAGGGATATATCCATACAGGTATAGTTCCGGAAAATGGATACTCCGATGAATCCCATGGATCACCGACGGCTCTCAAGAAGCTGTATCAAACCCTTGCCCAATCTCGGACAATGTCGACGACCGTGGAGCCTCTTCGTGACCCAGAGCAAACAGCTACTTCCAGTCTATCAACGCTTTAATGTCTGATGAAATGAGATCCGGAAATAGTTGCTGCACCCCTCTAGTAATCGACTTGACCCAGGAGATCGACTTAAGCCAGGAGGATGACAGGAGTGACAACAACCTCACTCTAAAGCTAGATAGTAAAAATACTTCCAAGACAGTTTCACCTCAGTAATCCAAAACCTCAAGACAACCTGCAACCAAACGGCTCAGACACAAGGGACTAAAGCTGTACAAGAACTCGAAGATTAGGGATTAAAAATTTCAAGTAAGCCTTCAAGTAGAGGAATTCATCTTCTCAGGCGGTGCGACCAATCTCATCTTTTCTTGGGAACATCCACGTCGGAGATATCAGGCGTGTTAACAACAATGGAAGGGAAATTTTGAAGAAGGGACATGGTCTGCCGAGGAACTTTAGTCAATACTTGACCTTGTTTGTGGAGATGAAAACGAAAAGGTGTTGATCACCGTCCGCGGGAACAGCGAGTGGATACTATGTAGCCTCAGCCGAAACAAGGTGAAGGAGCGATAGGAGGGAAAGACGGCTCACAACAAATCGGTCCATGTGTTGGATGAAGGCATATAGAAAATGTGGTAGAACGACAACGGAACACATTTTGGTAGTATTATGAAGAGGCAATTTGACAGAATCTGAAGTCTTTCTTGGATTTTGTAATCATCTATAGAGTCAGTGTTGTGTTATACGCCGGCTCCGCCGGCCCCTCCGGCGTGCCCCACGGCGCCGGGCCGACCTCGCCACCGCGCGCGGCAGCCCCTTTTTAGCAATGCAGACTTCTTCCAATCCCCAACCCCTACTGCACGACTGTTATAATATCCCGCGTTAAAGTTTGGGCTATCCCATCAACTGCTAACTAACGCCAGTAAGCACGTATATAAGGGGTAGTCCAGTGCATATTAACATTGAATCTTAGCCTAATAAGAAATTCAAGAAGTTGATGATTTAGGGTAAAAGAGGGCCTTTTGTGGATCAGGTTTTTTTTTAGCGTTAGTTAGCAGTTAATGGGATAAACGTGTGGCCCTCAGGTCCGGGATAATCATTATAGTCTAACCTCTCTCTCTTCCTCCTCGTCTAGCCTAGATTCTTCTCCTCTCTCGTTAATTGCCACTTTTACAGGCACCCAGACACTCCTTGCCCCAACGATAAGCACGGCAGCGGCAAAACGCAGGAACCCCGAGACAATTACGGGTATGTAGCTCGGCTTGATTATTAGTCTTGGAATCCCCTTCGTGGCTTGTATTAGCTTCATGGCCCTGCGCCTCAGCAAAAAAGTAAAGACAAATTCCTAAATTCCAGGTGTGTCGTTTCTCAGTTGCACGGCGATTCGTGCTAACACCTTACAGCCATAACGACAACGCAGGTAGCTGTAGCGGATGAGGTGGACGTGGAGCTGCCTGCACTGAATTGCGGGCCCGCCGGCGACACATTTGATGAGTGTGGCAACCTGAATCAATAGATAACATGCTTGTATCTGAACTTAGGAGGCGTAATTTGAATTGGACTTTCTAAAAGGAGTTAGGAGTAGCAGAGAAAGACCAGTAGCCATCGTAGCATCATTTGATTGCCTCTCATTCACGGAAGGTTGGGCCACGTCTCATTCCTCAGGTGAAGGGTCAATGGCAGCAAGGAAACGGCCAGTCCTGACAACTTGCCTTTTCCAACAAAGGAAGACGTTGCTCCTTCTCTCCCCCGTCTTCCTGGCTTTGTATTTCACAAACAGGAGCAGGCACGTAACACCACCGAACCTTTTGTTTTGCCTTTTAACCAGACAAGCTCTACCTTGCCAACCTCACCCCCAACTCCATCTCCAACTCCACCTCCACTCCATACAAACAACTACGGAATCGTCATTTGAAGCACGCCTAGCCTCATTTCCACAATCCATTGCATTGTTTTCATCCACAAGACACCAGACTCTCAACACCTTCATCATGAACGAACAACGGGCGCAAAACCAGCGCGGGGAGTTTTTGACGTACGCCGGGGAGTCGAACACGAGCGGCAACGAGCCTCACGAGACGGGTGATCCTATGGAAATCGACAACAACGACCAGCCGGCCGAGAATGATGACCAACGGAGCCAGACTGACAGCTTGTCCGGCCAGAGCACCACCTACCCAGATGATGGCGACACCGATTCAGACGAAAAGGCCAAACCAGGAGCCAAGGATGGCCGAGCCAAAAAGGCTGTCCGAGCCAAAAAGGGCGGCACAGACAAAAAGGCCAACCTGGAGGAAACAGACGACGAGTCGACTGCCAGACGGCCAAAGAAATTGCTTCCTCGACCGACGTCACAAGTTTACGGCATTGCAGACTGCGAGAACTGGCAATGCGTTGTCCAGTTCACGGCCCATCGGGCAAACGCGACATACCAACTCGCACATCAAGCCCTGGACGCAATGAAACCCCAACTCCACCATGTCGGTCTTTTGTTCAAGCTCAGAACTGGCGGCCATGGCGACGACCTCGTGTACACAACTCAGCAAGGCATGATAACGGTGGATGAACACACTAATACCTATCAGGCCCTGCTTCGCATATTCCAGCCCTTGGGGATTCAGTGTTCAAGCAGGCGAATTTTCGTGGCCAGGTTTTGATGGGGATGGTTGCAGCCCGATCATCGAACACTGGAGGCCTTTGCTGAGGATTACATGAGTACTTACGAGGCAGGCATTAGATTAGTGGTGTACGAGACAAAATGGGTTAATGAGAGGCCTAGAAGTTTCCTTAGCATAAAGAGGCTGCATGAATACAAGAAACAATTCCACACTATAGCAACGTTTCCACTACGAATCAAAGAGATCCCACATCCTCATCCCGTTTTTGCCGATGCTGTTAAGCCTGCGGCTGTCAATTGACTCCCAGCCAGCTGAATACTTATATTCAGAGACTGGTAATCAAGTCGCTGCCGGATTAAATTTCATCATCAGGCGGCGTTTCTCCCAGAACCCGTATATTTTCAAGCGCTCCATCCACCCCTCGCTTCCAGGGAGAAGTTCTATGTCAAACTCGCAAATCATCTTGGCCAGCAGAGTTCGCACTTCAGCGTAAGCCAAGTGTCGCCCGATGCAGTTCCTGGGCCCGCTGGAAAACAGCTTCAGAACCCCCTTGACATTAGCATCGTACTTAGATCCCCCTGTTCCGCCAGTTCAACGCTCAGGCCGAAACTCATTTGGGTCAACGAAATGGTCGGGCCAACGGTAAGCTGCCAACTGGTTGACGAAGACTTGCGTAACTCCGGACACAAAGTTCCCACAGATAAAGTAGCCTTCTGGGGGAGTTGGGGAGTCGCCCGTGGCAAGGTTGTTGGGACAGGTGGGAAAGGCGAAGCGTTTCCTCGATGACGCCGTGGAGGAGGGGAAGCGAGTCTTGCGTGGTGGAAGACATGTTGATGTCTCTCCCGCACCTCGGCGGTGACAGATGCCCTCACGTCTTGGTTTTGGCAAAGCAAGTACATCGCACCAGACAGCGTCATCGCTGTGGTTTCCGCACCAGCCATTAAAAGATTTAAAGAAGTCATCATCATTTCGTCCAAAGTGATGCCGGTCGGGGTGTTGAGATTTCGTATGACGTGCTCCATGAAATCGCTGCGCGGCTCCTTTCGTTCCAGCCAGCGATTGAGCTTCTCAATGAGCATGGTACGGTGCTTATTCCTCTTGAGCGGCAGTTTATCAGACGTCATGACAATGAGCAATAGTTTATCCAGGCGGAAGAAGTCTCGCATAAACCCCAACGGAAACATCGCTTTTACGATGTAATACAAATTGTCGACGGTCAACCCACTTGTAAGTGATGAAACTAATGTCAAAATTCCCGTCTGCTCTGGTATAGATTATTACCTGTAATCATTGCGGATTCACTCATGTGCAGCTCATGTGCGTCTTCGTTCAAACAGCCTATATCCTTCCTGTATGTGAGATCACCCATAATATTGAACGTTGTTAACTGAAACCATCTTATCATATTGATCGCTTCCTTTTCTGACGATGACTTCCGGATTTTCGTTATAAACTTGTCGAAATAACCCCTAATTAACATCTCCTGGTCTCTCGGGGCTTTATCTAAGAACCCATGGGAGAAATTCCGCCTCAAGCGACCGTGTGCTTTATCCTCATGGACAAAGACTAGCCCCTGAGCACCAATCGGTGGACTTGTTGGGACGAATTCTTTGGCCTTCTCCAGCTGCTTGCAGCCGTCATGCCTGCCGTGAATGTCTTCCCAGGCCTTTTCGTCGATATACGAAATCGCAGATGGCCCTAACCGCACTATTGGCCCATACTCGGTATGCAGGTCAGCGACCTTAAAGGCAAATTCACCCTTCATGGCATAAAACGTCTGTACAAGACAAGAAGCCGCCCAGAGCTTCGGTCCCGGATAACGAGCAAGCGGTTGTAGCGTGATGCGATAGAGCCACACCAAACACCAATATCCCGTCAAAAACAGTATCAATACTCCCAATCCCGATGGAATGTCGAGCACCGGGGGTTTCGAGTTTGAGAAGCTCAGCAGCTCAGATACAATGTATCTTGTCGATGGATAAGCCATAGTTATTCGCAGTCCTTTCTTGAGCGTCGAGTAGAGTCGAGTATAGCCGAGAATAGTCGAGAATAGTCGAGGCTGGGTAATGATTTCTGATGCTGCTGTATGTGTCGACGTCGTTTACTTTGCATCCCCATTCAAATCAACTTCCTTCAGTTTCAACTCGATGCTTGTAAGGCACCATGCAGTAGTTTGGTTTGAATCGTTGCGCAATGCGTCTCCGAAAGAGCAACTTGCATGACTAGCCCTTGGAACCCTCTTTCCAAATGGTTTCAGCTGCAATCCTCGATTCATCTTCTGGATGAAGTTCTTTGCATCCTGCGAGAGCGTAAACGCGTGTATGGAGTCGACTGCAGACGGCGCAGAACAATGTCTTCAACGATCACCGCGGGCGACACAAGCAATTCATCGCCAAACGTGACGTTGCCTTTGACTGTTGATCGCGAGCCCTTGCTCAAATACGATGCAGTTGCGGCTCCAGAGAGTCTCAGCCCTTTTGTTTGGGGTAGCTCACAAGAGAGGAACGCCCTCTTCAAAGAGACAGGAATGGCGGCCTGTTGCATCTTCCCAGATGGTCCAGCATGTAGCGCTGTAAGTACCAATTGGAACATGCCATCCAAAGTTGCGGGATGAATGGAGTTGTCGGACTCATAGGCTTCTGGCATGCTGGAGCAGGTATCGGGCACCACGAGCTCGCCATAGGCTCCGATGTCGATGCCTTTCTCAACACGATCTTGACATCGAATTTTGTCCAAACCCTGGAACGATTTGCCGTATTCCAGCCCCACATCTGCAAGATCCGAGTAGAACTTGCTTACATCAACAAGTTCAGACGACGAGCTTGAAATATTATCGATGTGAAGTCGTTTTTGGTCGTTCAACTCTGAATCTCTTGAACAGGCCTCAAAGTCTACCGGATCATCAGTTCTCTGACGCCCAGACCTGACACCAACAACAGTCCCTCGAGCAAGCCGGCGCCACTTTTCAGAGATATCTAAACAGTTATATATAGCAAATCTGAACGCCCAGGGCTCATTGAAATCAGGTATCATGGTCAACCTGACAGCTTGCCCGTTGCTGATGTTCCCCTCAACTCCAGTTCCATCGCCTATGACGAGACCGTTCTCAAAATTCACATCCAGAAGTTCGATTCCTCCTAATTGGTAGCACCTCTTCTTCGCGAGGCGTTTTACTGCATCGCCTGCCATAACGAGATAGCCGGCGGCTGAGAAAAGTACTGTGCCACATATTGAATGATCTGCGAGCCAGGGTAGCTCATGAAGTCGTAATACGTTCTGCCAAGCTGGCTCGAACGGATTCTGTGGTTGCATTGGGATACCTAGAAGATCGGACCGAGACGACTCCAGGGTTCGTAAACACGCGCTTGTCGTTGGCGCATTATGCCAGTAAGACTTGCTGTGGTTCCACGGATAGGTTGGAAGGATTGGCAGTTCTTTGAGCAGCAGTCGCCTTTGGCGAGATGACATGTTATTCGCACGCTCCAAGTCGACTGGCTGGCCCAACGACCACAGCATGCCGGCAGCAGTCAATGAGGTGTACTGTACATCCTCTCAAGCAGACAACATCGATAGATACGGAAGGTCGCCGCTGACTTTGGACTCAGAAATGCCAGCAATGATCTGCCCAATGGGCCCAGCAAGTGTTCTGGAAGGACCAATTTCCAGGACTGTGGTATGCTGAGACCCAAATGCCGCAGCATCGTCAGGACTATTTCTGAAAGAAGCCTTCCCATAGCTCCAGCAAACTGGACCGGGGATGTCATGTTAAGGCGCCAGTAGTCGGCATCTAATTCCGTAGCGTCTTTGATCTGATTTTCCGTAACGGAGGACTACTGGAATGACCAACTTCCTGTTGCGACTTTTCAACGGTCCCATCGCATCAACAAAATCGTCTCCTACCGAGTTCATGTCGGGCGAATGATACGCCACTCCACCGGTTCGTAGTCTGCGTGCAAAGTAGCCCTCTGCCTGTAGAGACTTTTCGAGGTGCCCTATGGTGATGGACTCGCCCGAAAGTGTCACACTTTGGGGCCTGTTGATGCACGCTTTGTGATACTGGAGCAGTCGTGCTCTAATAGGAAACTTTGACAAGCTTTCTCTGATAAACCCACAGCTAGCATGGCTCCGTTTCTTCCTACGCGGTGGCTTGACAAAATGCCTCTGAAGTAAGCCACGCGCATGGTGTCTTCGTGGGAAACAGCGGCAGCAGCGCATGCTGCGGACCATCTCCCCGGATGAATGGCCAATAACGGCCGCAGGAACGACTCCGCAATCTCTGAGAAGCTGTACCAAGGCAATCTGGACGGCCGTACATGCTGGCTCAATCGTGTCCGCGTCACCATTTTCAAGTATCTTGACTAGCCCCCAAGAACATCCGATCTTTTTCAGATACGTCTGGCTGAGTGTTATGCTGTTTCGAAAGACTGAAGAATTTCTTATGAGTTCCTTTGCCATTCCGGGACCTTGTGCGCCTTGTCCTGTGAAGCAGAAGATGAGACGGCGCCTCTGAGACGATCTTATACTACCTTAGGCAGCAGCTGGATTTGCTGACCATGTCTCGACAGTTTAGAGATAGGTTCCTCTTGTGATGCCGCAACTACAGAGGCCCGGAACAGATGCGTCGTTCTTCTATTGTCAAATATGTGAGCAAGTGATTCCAGAAGTTTCCTTCGATTTTCGCTGTTCATGTAGAGAATGCGGGTTTACCAACCTTCAAAGTAAGCAGTCTGCGCCATGTCAAGTCCTGCATCTCCGTAAACCTTGCGGATGAGGTTCGCTTAAGCCTCCTCGCTGGGTATAGTGATCCCTGGCGTCTTCCCGTCCGCATTTACGCCCGTGGCTCGAATCACAGCACGTATAACGTCCCTCTCGGCAACGGCCAGTGAGAGACGCTTCACGACAATACCGGCAATGCCCTCTCCTTGTCCATAGCCGTTTGCTGATATGTTAAAGGAGTGACGTATACTGTCGGGGCTCACTATGTGTATTTCTGAAAGTTGGGAAAAGAAAGTAGGATTCACAATAAGTGTCACAAGCCAGGATAAGGTTGCAGTTAGAATAAGGAATTAAGGCTCTATAAGGAGGCTTAGTAGGCTAGTTAGAGTAGTCTAAAAGATAACTCTAATAGCAGAGAGGTACTAGATACCTATTAGAAGCTTCCTAAATAGGCTCTAGCTCCCTACTCTTAGATTTTTAGAGGGGCTAGAGAAGAATATTTAATCTTAGTTATATCTATCTATACTAACTTTCTTACTCTATACTATATATTTATAATATATTTTTCTCTCTGTCTATATTAATAGAAGTATAAACTATTAAAGTAGTATAATATATAATAATAATACCTATCTAAAGGTCTCTTAGAGAGTTAAATCTACTATTTAGAGGCTCTCTTATAGAATAAAACCTCCTAAATAGTTAAACTTAAAATAAGATATTATAGAATAAAATATCTCCTAAATAGAATAATAAGCAGGGTACTAGTAATCTACTAGTTAACTAGCTAATAGAGGCTAAACTAGATTAACTTACTAAGAAAAAGGAAAAAAAGACCTAATTAAAATATAAATAAGAATACCTAGAGGCTTTAAGAGCTAGCTAACTCTTAGTTCTAGTAAACTCTATTACTACCTATTAGATAGTTATTAGCAGCTCTAAATTAAAAAAGTGCTAATTAGAGCTTTAGAGAAAGTATCTCTCTACTCTTAAATATAAGAAAGATACTTAGACTAATTATAATTAGTTTATATTTAACCTTAATATATACTTTTTTATAGATAAAATTACTACTAATATAGAATAGATATTATATACTACTAAATATCTAGAAGGCTTAGTAGCTAAATAATAAACTTTATACCTCTTAATAAAATATAAAAATAAGATAAAGGATATTATATAAGTAGCTATAAAGAACTAGCTAGCTTATAGTATTACTAATAAGGGATCTTAAACCCTTAATATATAAACCTAGCTTAAATAAGCTTACTAATACCTAAAATAGTTCTGTTAAAGCTTTATTAACTATTATAAGGGAATTAAAGCAGAGAGCTTATACTAATAACTAGAAGAGATCTAGATAGCTAATATAATAGTATAGCTAGACCTAAAACTTTAGCACTATATAATAGTAAATAAGCTACTATTCTCTTAACTTAACCTTAATACTAGAGTAAGAAACACTAAGCTTATAATTAACCTTTAATTCTATAAGATACTAGCAAGAAACTAGATATCTAACTCTAGAATATAATAATAGAAAGCCTAGAATATAACTTAGAATTATAATACTAGAAATTTAAATAATACTATCTGAGAAAACTAAAGTAAATCTAACTAAAACCTAACTAGAAGCTACCTAAAATAACTTAGAGATATCTTTTAAGATTCTAGAAAAGAAACTATTTACTATAGCTATAATAAGAAAGAGCATATTTTACTAAGATATTTATATTATAAGAAATATAGCTACTTCTAATATAAAAGAAGACTCTGCCTAAGCAAATAACTACTAGATAATAACTAAATAACTACCTATATAATCTAATAGAATATAGTATAGCTACCTTATATTAAGGAAATTATATAAGTTTAGGTTATAGATAGCTAGAAGATAGAAACTATACTTATTAATAGCAGAGCTAATAAAAATATTATTAATTAGAAACTAATATCTCTAATCTAACTAAAACCTACTAGGCTACTATCTCTTAAAGGGATATAGAATTTAAAAGGTTCTAATTATAGTATATATAAATTAGTAACCTATATAAGTAATATAGTAGATATATAATAAATAGTATTATATAATTTTAGGGTTAGTAAGGGAGATAGTTATAATACTATCCTAGAACTACTTTAGTATCTTACTAAGAAACCTAATTTTAATTAGGAGAAGTTAGGCTAAACCTTTGCTCTAACTAAGAAAAGTATTTGCCTTATTACTATAATAAAGAAATTAAGATAGGTATAAAATAAAGTAAAAGTAATACTTATTATAATACTCTAAAAGATATTAGAAATAGACCTATCTAACACCTAACTAGAGATAACTAGTAAAGATTAATTAGAAGCTACTTTTAAAGATCTAAGAAATAAAATCTCTCTAAAATACTATAATTTTATAAAGATATTTAATATTAACCTAGCAGAAACTATACTAGACTTTAGTACTACTAAAACCCACTCTATTAACCTAGAACATAGAATAGAACTCCTATTTAGACCTATCTACCTACTAGCTAAGAAGGAGTTAGAGAAATTAAGAGAATATATTAAAAAGGCCCTCTAAAAACACTAGATCTACCTATTAATAAGCTTAGCAGGAGCTCTAATTCTCTTTATTTCTAAAAAAGGGGGAAAATTGCAGCTATATATTAACTATTAGAAACTTAACTATATAACTATTAAAAACTAAGCTCCTCTTCTACTAATTAATAAGATCTTAAACTAACTATTATTAGTAATATAGTTTACTAAGTTTAACTTTAAGGATACTTACTACTAGGTGAGAATTAGAGAGAGTAATAAATAGAAGATAGCCTTCTATACTTATTATAGATACTATAAATACTATATTATGCTATTTAGACTTATTAATATACCTACAACCTTTTAGATATTTATTAATAAAGCACTTTTAGAACTTATTAATATTATTTATATTATATATTTAGATAATATCCTAATTTTTACTAATAATATAAACTCTTATATAAATATTATAAAGCAGGTACTTACCTAGTTAGAAGCAAATAGCCTCTATACTAATCTAGAAAAATATAAGTTTTATAAGAAAGAGATTAATTTCTTAGAGTTTATAGTATTATTAAAAGGTATTACTATAGAATAAAACAGAGTCTAAGTAATAACTAAGTAGCTAATACCTATTAATATCTGAGAGATTTAATAATTTCTAGGTTTTATAGGATTTTATAGAAGATTTATTAAGAATTACTTAAAAGTCTATAGCTCTCTTACTAATTAACTTATAAATACTATAAAGGGTTAGCAGGTTATAACCTATAAGGTACTAGTTATCTTCTATAAACTATAAACTTTATTTATAAAAGCCCCTATTTTATAATATTTTAACCCTACCCTTTAGATTTAAGTTAAAACAGATATATCAGACTTTATAATAGGAGTAATATTAAGCTAACTAGAAGGTAATATTTAGAGGCCTGTTACTTTTATATTATATAAGCTTTAAGGAGCTAAACTATAATATAGTATCCTAGAAGCTAAACTAGTAGCTATTTATAATATAGCTATAAAGTAGTAGTATTATTTACTTTACTTATAGTATTAGATTTAGTTTATTACTAACTATCTAGGTTACTACTACCTAGCTAATAAAAAGATACTTAATAACTACTAAGTATACCTTTTATAGGACTTATTAATATTTAATTTTAAAATTAAATACTAGCTAGATTACTAAAACCCAGCTAATACTCTTTTAAGAAAACCTAACTATACCCTAGATAATATTAAGATAGATAAAGCTAAAAACTTATTCCTCTATAGCTTTTTATAATAATTTAAGGACTTATTAACCTCTACTATTAGAAGAATAGATATCTAGAAATAACTACTAATATAACTAGTAATTACTTCTCTAGGAGACCTTACTCTCTTATTTAAGAAGGAAGTCTGGAATATATAATAATAAGACCCCTTTTATATTAATAAGAAGTAGAGATAGTAGGAAACCTAATAGTTACTAGATAACTTAGATCTACTATACTATAGTACTAGTTTATTTATTCCTAATAACTACTCTCTCTAAAAGGAAATTCTAAGAGTATTTTATAATAACCCTCTATAAGTTACCTGGAAGTTACTAAGACCCTTAAAAGAATCTATGATTTATTCTTTTAGAATTTCTAAAAACCTAATATTAAGAAATATATTAAGATATATATAACCTGCTAATAAATAAAACTAAGGCACTACCTACTATATAGAAATCTTATACTCCTACTAGTATCTAACTAACCTTTTAAGCAAATATTAATTAACTTTATTATAAAGTTACCTCTATCCCTTATAAAATAAAATAAGCCCTATAATAGTATTTTTATAGTTATTAATTAATTTATAAAATATACCTTATATATATTTATCTAAGAGTTACTCACTGCTAATAGGTTAGTAATACTATTAATATAATATATCTTCCTTAATTATAGGATCCTAAAAACTATTATATCAGACTAAGAATTCCTATTTATAAGTAAATTCTAGGTAGAGGTTTACTACCTGCTAGCTATTAGGAGGAAACTAAGCACTATCTTTTATCTCTAAACTAATAGATAAATAGAGTAATAAAACCAGAATATAGAGCACTTTTTATATACTTTTTATAACCTTAACTAAGATAACTAGGCAGATTAGCTCTTAATAGTCTAATTTATCTATAATAATACCTACTATAAGGCTACTTAGAAGTTACCTGCTAAGTTACTTATAGGCTATCTTTTTCTAGGTTCTAATAATATTAAACTGCAAACCACTTCTATATCTATACTAGCTATTAGAATAGGATAAGTGGGACTTAGCAGTGCAATTTCTAAGAGAGCCCTCTTAGTATATAGGTCTATTATAGAAGGACTATAGTAAAGGAGGGAGGAGAAGCATAGAGGCAAGGGGAACTTAGAAGAATTATTATTAATATCTTAATACTTAATTCTTAAGTTTTTTAAGATTTTCTCAATAAATTTATACTTATTTTTAGTGATCTCTTTTAATTAGATCTATAAATTACTTTATATATCTTTTAAGCCTATTTTTATTATTCTAGCCTGTTTATAGGTAGAGTTATGTTATTTACTATTCTTTCTAGTCCTTATAGCCCTAGTTATTATTAATAGTGCCTAGAGGCAGATTCTTTTGCTCTTTTTAATAGCCTTTAAAGGCTTCTCAGAGAGTAGGGTGCCTTTATTATATCTATATATCCCTACTATTAATATATATATATATATAACTAATCCACTTTAAATATAATAATATGCCTAAAAAATCTATAAATAATAAAAAATAATAATATAATTAATAGCTAATATAGAAAGATAGAGAAAGATATTTATAAGCCTATCTTAATTTATAAGAATAGTAATAGCTATATATTCTCTTAGAATTAAGGTAGGAATAATAAAGACCCTAATATACTCCCTTTTATATACTATTAGCAGGTTCTGGTAAGCATACTCCCTTTCTCCCTTTTTTATATACTTTTAATACTACTATTATTTAACTAGTAAAGTTATAGCTAGAGCAGCTAAGATAGCTATATTTAAGACTAATATAGTGATTAGTAGTCTTACTAAGCTAATAAGTATAGCAAGATTAACTAGATTAGTGAATAAATACTAATAAACCCCTTACTAATATAGCTTTAAGTGCTAAGAGTAAAGAATACTAATATTTAAGATATTCTAATATAGTAAAGCTATAAAGTCTTCTAAAATAGAAGTGTTATTAAAGAGACCCTTCTATATTAAGTAATAAGATTTAAGGTAGATCTATAAAAGCTTAGAGTAGTAAGATTAAGGTTAAGAAACCTTTCTATATTTATTTAGTTTATATTATTTTTCCTTTTTTATTATTTAAAGGAGTTATAATTACCTACTTTATCTTTCTATTTAGAAGATATTATAATAATAAATTCACTTTTCCACTTAGAAAGCTTTATTACTTTAACTATATAATAATAAACCTAATATTTATAACTCTATAAGTATTATATCTTCTTCTTATTTAAATAATAACTTAGATATTAAATCCTCTTCTAATAAGGAAAAGCAGCCTGAAAAGAGGTTTATAGAAACTTTATTTAGTAAGATATAACTATAAGTTATAGAATAGCTAGCTTTTTAAGATAGTATAGATAGGTCTGTAAATCTCTCTCTGAGAATAGGGGTAATACCTCCTAGTCCTTATTATTTATTTAAGGAGATATATACTAATTAAGATATTATAGTCCTAGCTAACTTTTTAATAAGATATCCTATTATAGCTATAATAACTCCCTATTCTACTAGTATATTTAAGTTTATTAAAACTAATATCTCAGACTTTATTATAGACTATAAAAGCCTTTCTAAGCTTTACTATAAGACTAATAGAAATATAAAGAATAAGGTCTATATATATAGCTCTAGTAACTATTAAGATATAGTATAATCCTATATTAATAAGGCTAAGACCTAGAAGGAAGCTAAGAAGAAACTTCTTTACTAATTTAGATTTATAGACCTAAAGTGTTAATAAAACCCTAATAAGGATTTTTAGAACCTAGTTATAGACTCTTATATTAAGAATAATAACTTTTTATAGATTATAGTATTAATTACTACTATTTGCTAGCTTTAATAGAGAGCTATTCTATATAGAGATCTAAAACTTATAGATACTAAACTTATTTATATTATCTATTACTATTTTTCAGAAAGAGTAATAAGAGCTATAGCTTAAAGTCTTAACTACTAACCTACTAAAGTTATTTTAAAATAATAAGTTATAGTTAAAGATACTCTAATTAAATAGTCTACTACTTAGTAGAAACTTCAGTAACTATTAGGCCTTATTAAGCCTAAACTAATAACTATACTTTAAGTTTCTATAAAGATAATTCTAATAAGATAGAGGGCTAAGACTAAGAAACCTTTTATAGTATAAACTATAAGCTTAATTATTAACTCTCTTATAGAGAACTTTAGGACTCTTAATGTTAACAGAGCTAACTATAAGATAGATATTCTAAATCTTATTAAGAGAGTTACTAGCTAAGGAGATAACACTTTTAACTTAAATACTATAGAAGCTACTAAACTATATAAATAACAATCTCAGAATAATATATAGACTTAATATTAGTAATAGCAGTACTATTACTTATAAGCTAGTTATAGTAACTACTAAAGCAGCTATTAATAATATTAAGAGTTTAGAAGAAGCAGAGAAAGAGAAGGCTATAGAGGCTTTTAGTAAGAGAGACTATAGTAATATATACCTTTTTAGGCTTTTAGATACTGCTAGTTTTATAGAGCAGTAGTCTATATTATTATTAGCTACATTAAGTACCTTAAAGCTAGCTAGAAGGGAGTCTGCTACTATATAGCACCTTTCTACTTTATTAGCACCCTTAATTTTAATATCTAAGTTAAAGCAGGTATTATTAATAAAGGCTATATAGTTAGGAGAATAGATAGCTAGATAATTTTAAGGTATATTCTTATTAATAAAGATAGCTTTATAAACTATATAGTAGCTACTAGTAGAATAATAGAGAAGTAGTAGCTAAAACTAATAAAAGAGATTATATAAGTTATTAATTATAATAGACTATACTCTAAGTAATCTATTAGCTTTATAGATTAAGGAAAAAATATAATATAGTTATATAACTTTATTAACATAATATTCTTTAGCTTTAAGCCTAGAAACTAGTATATTAATCTAGTTAAGAATATTACTACTATAGAATAGGTAAAGGCTAAAAGCTATTACTCTAAACCTTATAATACTTATATTTAATAGGCCTCCTAAATAGCAGACCTATTTATAGTCTAAGATCCTCTAATTTAAATTACCTAGTAAGTTACTAAACTTCCTAATAATAAAGAAGATACTAATAATATTATATTATAGAATACTCTAGAAAAGCTAGTTAAATAATAAAGATAAAAAGAGTAAAATAAGCCTTAGATTTAATATAGTAATTTATAGACTAGCTATATATTTATATTAAAGCTATATAGTAAGAGAGTAAATAGAAAGGTAGCTATTTTTAAAGCCTTCCTTTATTAAAACTAGCCAGACTAGAATAGAATAGTTTATAATATTACTAAAGTAATAATTAATAAGTATAAGGATAGATATAATTTAAAAGTATAAGAGATCTTTATTCCTATTAATATTATACTTCTAGATTAATTTAATAAGATAGAAGCTAGTAATAAGAAGCTATAAGAGCAGATAGACTAATAGAATAATAATAAAAACTATTTTAAAAGCTAAGTAACTTTAGCTACTATTTCTATAATCTTATCTAAGAATTTACAGACTAAGTAAGTATAGTTTAACTACTATATAATTAATTCTATCTTTAAAATAGATACTATAACTAAGAAATAGAATTCTATACTTCTTTTACTATTAAGGTATATTACTATTCTAGACTTTATTATAACCTATTAGTAGATTATAATTACCCTTTATAGCTCTATAAATATACTAATTAAGGAAATTATTAATAGTAGCTTAGTAATTAATCTTATTAGTAAAGGATATATTAGATATCTAAGCTTATAGAGTAATATAGTTAGAACTAATATAAGAATCTATAGAATTACTAATAAGGAGCAGAGAATCTAATTTATAGATATAATTATAGATAATATCTATATTAGAGGTAATATAATTTAAGATATTAGCTTCTTTATCTTTCTAGAAAATACTTATAATAAGAACTTAGTGCTAGAAGCCCCTTTTATCTTAAAGACTAGGATAATCTTAGATTATATATAGAACTAGATTATTAGAGTTCTTTAGTCTGGAAATATTAAGATTAATATCCTATTATTATTCTATATAGAAGACTTAACTGCTTGCTTTCTAGAAATTATTACTAAAATAGACTGCTTTATCTCTTTATAATATTAATATACTCTTATATCTTCTATAGAGGAGGGAAAATAGAGGCTATTATTAATAGACCTAATATAGTAATAAGCTTAGAATTTATAGAAGATAATTAGTAAGTTAATAAAGTTAAAGATAAAAAAGAGTTAGATATAATACTAAATAGTATAAAAGTATATTAGGATATTAAAGTAATTTAATAAGCATTTAAAGGCTTATATAACCTGCTAGAGAAAGTTAAGTAATAAATAGAGCTAGATAAGGAAGTTATTACTATTTTTAAAGAATTTAGATTAATTTTTAATAAAATCCTAAAAACTATAATTTAAAAAGAAGTTACCTCTAAGCTTAATAATATTTATAAAGCAATTATAAATACTAAATATATTAAAGAATATAATAGTTATAATATTAACTATTAGTATTATATTTATAAACCTAAAAAGAAAGCAGTAAAAAAGAGAGTATCTAGGAGGAAGTATAAAGTAGCATATTAAAAAGAAATTAAAGTTATTATAGCTATAAATACTATTTTTTCTTATTATTACTATATATCTATATAGATAATACCTATATTACTAATAGAAGATATTAATATACTATATAAGATAAAAGATAAGAAGATTTAACTTATTAATAATACTATATTAAATAATTTAACTCTAAATAGTAATCTAGAGTAGAAGCTAAAAGTATAGATAAGAGCAGAAAAAAATATAAAGCTAGATCTTAATACTCTATTTACTAGCCTAATTATACTAAAGTTTTTAAGTATTAAGCTAGAAATAAGACTTATAAAAACCTAGCTAGAGGCTATTCTAAAAACTATTAATTATCTATAGCTTAAAGAAAAGAAGCTTCTTATAGCTATTCTAATAGTAAGAGAGGAAGCTTTAGTCTAGAAATTTACTTATTATAGCTCTGTCTATCTTTTTATTACTCCTCTATAAATAATATAGATAATCCTATATAAAGCGTAGTAAGTAAAAGGAATTCTAATATTAAGAAGGTTAGAATAAGATATTATTATAATTTTAAAGAATAGACTAGAGAAGGAAATCCTAGAGCAGAGTTATATAGTATATTATAATCTATTCTTTCTTATATATAAAAAAGATAGTAAGATAAGACTTATTAACTCTATAATAAAGATAAATATAGTTATAATTTAAGATATAGCACTACTCCTCTTTATAGAAGACTTTTTAGAGGATTTTACTATATACTAGTTATTATCTCTTTTAGACTTCTTTTTAGGATATAACTAAGTTCCTTTTAACCCTATAAGCAGGAACTTAACTATATTTACCTTATCTATTAGACTATTATATATATATACTTTGCTTTAAGAAGCAATAAATTTAGTTATATAATTTATAAAGGTTATAATTAGAATTCTATATAATCTTATACCTAGTTATTATAAAGCCTTCCTTAATAATATTATTATTAAAGAACTAACTTTATACTATAATAAAGAAGAGATTAAGTCTTATCTAGAAATTCACAAATTTATTTTAGAATATTTATAAAATATTAATAAGGTTTTAGTTAATTTAGAGCTAGTAGAGTATATAATAGTAGTAGTTAAGTCTTAATAGGCCTAGAAAGCAGTGATAATTATTAGCTATATTTATAGCACTAATAGATATTATCTAGAGGAAGTAAAGATAGTTAAGATCTATAAATAGATTACTTATACTAACTTAATAAAGTTAAAAGCTTTCCTGGAAATTATAATATTTTATAGATTCTAGGTAAAGGACTATTTAACTATTATAAAACCACTTACTAATTTACTTAAAAAGGATATCTCTTTTTATTAAAAAGAGAAGTATAAGATAGTAATAGATATCTTAAAGTTAATACTTACTAAAGCTCTAATCCTTATTACCTTAGATTATAGTTCTAGAAGAGGAGATATATACCTTATAGTTAATATTAGTAATATAGAATAGAGCAGAGTTTTAGGCTAATTTATTAATAACTAATATATAGTTTCTTACTTTAAGAGTAGCACTTAGTTAGAACTAGAACTATTCTATAATACTAGAAAGAAGAAACTATATAGTATCCTAAAAGCCTTAAAAAGGGTGTGCAATTACCTCTATAGAAGACACTTTATTTTAGAGATAGATACCTAGACTTTAGTTATATAACTAAATAGAGTAGCTATAAACCTCCTAGAAGCTCTTATTATTTAATAGATT
This sequence comes from Colletotrichum neosansevieriae, assembly GCA_036785495.1. Taxonomy (NCBI): domain Eukaryota; kingdom Fungi; phylum Ascomycota; class Sordariomycetes; order Glomerellales; family Glomerellaceae; genus Colletotrichum; species Colletotrichum neosansevieriae. Next base: position 56,538 of record JAVHLV010000343.1, read on the forward strand.
ATATAGATTTAAATATTTAACTTTAAGGTATAATATATCTATAATATATAGAATATAGTAGTAGATAGCCTCTTATAGAAACTCTAAGACTCTTTAGATATAATTAATAAAGAAGTAGAAGGAGAAATTAATTCTTAGATTAATTTGCAGATCTTCTTTATTAATATTAAGGCTAGTAAAACAGGCTAAGAACCTCGAGACAAAAATAATAAAACCACACACTCCCATATACTTATACAGGAATATTATAATATTACAGCTTTATATCTAGAGGCCCCAGAATAAAGGAAAGGATCTCTCTGAGCATAATAACCTTATTATAGATATAATCTGTTAAGTAAAAGTGATAAAAGCTTCTAAATAATAAGATAAACTGTAATAATACTAACTAATAATACTCCTCTATCCTCCTCTCTGCTCTTAATAAGGTAAAAGTCCTGCTATATTATACTAACTAATATATCTATCTGGGCACCCTCTAAACTAGGCTGTCTACACTACTCTGTCTTAATTATCCTCTATAGTCTTACCTTAATATCCTGTAAGGAAGACTATATACTAAAGAAAAATTATATAAATAAAAACTACTATTTATAAAGAAAAAGGTAATCTCTATACTATCTAATTACTCTTTCTAGGTTATTACAGACCTAATTACTTCTTTTTATAGTTATACTATTCTAGTTTTCTTTATCCAGGCCTATCTTCTATAAGCTTATAAGCCTTATTCTAATCTAAACCTTACTTATATTATCTCTATCTATACTAGCTAGGTAGCTATAAAAAGTGGTAACTATAGTTACTCTTAGAGATATTATCTTTAATCTATTACTAGTAGTTAACTTGCTCTATAATATAGTCCTTATAGCTGTTATAAATAGGCTAAAGAATATTAGATAAAGCTAGATATAGGGGATATTTCCTAGTAATAATAGTTTAGTATAGCACTAGAGTAGAAGGGTATAAAGAGGTTATATCTTATCTAGTATTAGATAGTCTAGCTAGTAAAATAAAAGGGTTAGATAGGGTTAAATCTAGGTCTATAAGGCTAGAGTTATTATTACTAGGAGATAGCAGAGTGCTATAAAGACTAAAAGCTAGTAAGTCTAGATCTATAATAGTATAGAAGCTAGCCCTGCTAGGGTAATAAGAGGTAGGTTTCCTACTATTAGACTTACTAACCTAGCCTTCTATATAGTATAAGGTAAAAGTCCTTATAGAAAGCCTTAGTACTTTAAAAGAAGGTAGAAAGGAGGGTGTTCTAGATACTAGAAGCTATATTTTACTAGTATTACTATATAATTTTACTATAAGGAGATCTACCTAAAGTATTTATAAAGGTTTATTATTATAGAGTATAGAGCATTTTATAAACTTAGTAGTAATCTTTAAGATATACTAGGTAATAATTTGGAATTAATTTCTCTTTGCTACTCCTTTTATAGCTACTACTAATACTATGCTATTAATAATACCCTTATAAATATAGACTCTAACCTAATCTACTACTCTAAGACTATATATCTATAAATCCTACTATTAGAGCTAGGATCTAACTATAGCATTTTTCTAAAAGAGAGTATAAATATTAATAGGGGCTCTAAGAAGCTTATAATACTAGGAGAGATTCTCTATAGCCTCTATAAATAGGCTATCAGAATTTCTGCTTTAAATCAGGTTAGTATAGTAAGCAGTTCCCCTTTTCTAGTTTACTACTATTATTACCTAGTAGTTACTACTATACTAAATATAAAAAATAGTAATATCTAACTAGGTAAGTAGGTTATAATAGGTATCTATAATTAATAATATTAAGACCTGGTACCTGCTAAGAGAGGGCACTACTCTTATTTGCTAGGTAACTTGTTTTCCCAGGATCTATATATATTTACCTAACCTATATATATTAAACTTAGTAAGGTAATATATCTCTTCTACTTTAAAATAGATTTCTATTACTAGTTCCCCTTAAATATTATAGAGATAAGTAAGATAATATTAGATAACTAATAGAGGCTACTTAGCCTATCTTCTAGTTATATTAAACCTATAGTAGAATTAGATCTATAAAGATAGTATAGTATTCTAGCTTAACTTAATATACTAGTTAGGTGCTCTCTTTTTCTCTATCTTATTCTTTAGCAGTTTTAGATTACTAGCTAGACTTATAACTAGAAGTTCTAGGATGCTATAAGGGTTATTAATATAGATTAGTTATCTGGGATTATTAGTATAGTAAGAGCTATAACCTAGATAAAGGAAAGGCTTATTATTATAAAGGTTAAAGGCTCTTTTTCCTATCTATCTATTTTTCTAGTATATAGTAGTAATAATCCTATTTTAGTAGATATGGTTTTATATAGTATTAACTATAGAGTAATTATTAATAATATCTCTTATCCTAGTATTATAGTTCTTAGATAGACTTAGGTTTAGGTCTATAAGAGACTTAATAGGTATATTAATAGATATAAAAGCTTCTACTATTTAAATATTAGGTGTGGATATTTTAGAGTTAAGGTTAAGTATCTTAAGGTATCTAAGGTAGAGCTATACTAGGGTTAATCCCTTTATAGATATAGAGTTAGAAACTATAGAGTTCTAAGTATAAATTATCTTCTAAATCTTCTTATTATATAGCAGAGAGATAATCTTTTTAATATACTTAGCTCTATTAGTGGTTTTTAATAGGATTAGAAAGACTATACTATCTGCTTCTAGATCCCTATTATAAAACTTAGAAGTAATTTGATTTATCTATATATTAAAGATCCCTTTAAAGGAAGAACTAGTCTAGTACTTAGCTAACTCTAGTTATATATAGTAGTAAAGCTACTTAAAGTAGAGTATACCTAATATCTATAGCTGCTCTTCTTAGAGTTAAAGTATATAGATAACTTTAACTAAGTGCTTAAGAATAGATATTATACTATTAAAAGGCTTATAGATAGCTATTATAGACCTAATTAGTATCTTAAGATATAATTCTACCTTCCTATTATATTAAAAGTTATTATAAAAGTAGGAAAAGCCTAAAAGTTAGTTAATAAGTAAGATAGAGTAGAAAACTACTTCTTTACTAGCACTCTTCTTAGCTAGTAATTAGAGAATAAATATAGTAAGCTAGCTTTTCTATATAGTAGCTCTACTATCTTTAATCTTAGTATTAGTAGAAGTATAGTATTATTTAATAAGGCTAATTCTATTAGGGAGGTTATAAGTAAGAAGTTAAAAACTAGTCTCTATATTAGAAGCTAAAGGGAAAGTTTTAGTCTAAATAGTCTTTTATAGATTAAATAAGTTAACTATAGTAACTAACCCTCCTTTATTTCTTTTAGTTTAGTCTAGTTATTAAAATCTAGTAGATTAAGGCTATTAGAGATAAATATAAAGTTAAGCTATAGAAGTACTAGAATAAAGCTACTAGAGCTCTTTATATTTAAGGTTCTTATTTAGCTTAAGAGGGAATTAGGAGCGGGAAGAAAGTGCCTACCTAGCTAAGTGCTGCTTATTAATCCTTATAGCTAGAGCGTTTAAGGTTCTCTTAAAGAGAATAAAGTTAGCAGATATAACTATAATCTCTAAGAGTTTATTATTCCACTTATCTCTCTCTTAAGAAAACTTCTCTAAAGTAATAATAAGAAATACTTCTTTAACCTAGATATTAGTAATCTTAGTAGGGAAACCCTTAAATAAAGATATTATTAAGAATAGAATAAATAGAGGTAATTATAGACTTAATTAAGGCTTCTAGTAAGGAGAGAAGGTTATATAAGTAGTATAGGAGGATAAAGGTTTATAATATTATAAGGAGAGGGTTATATATAGGTAAGTATAGGTTAGAATAGGAATTTATACTTAAATATCTATAAAGGGAGCTTAAAATATAAATTAAGTTAAGCTATAATACTAAATTAATTATTAATAGGTTAAATCTATTTATATTAAGAGGGATAAAGTAGTTATTTATATATAGATTAAAGAGAGCAGGCTGCTAGTTACTAATTATTAACTATTTAGGATAAAGAGATAGGATAAGAATAAGTAATAGGAGGAGGTAATTATAAGGGTTAACTCCTTTTCTTATCTAATTAATCTTAACTATAAGGAAGGCTTAACCCTTTAAGTAAATAATTTAGTAAGAGGTAGAGTAACTAGGTTATATAACTAGATCTACTCTAGCTCTTTCTAGCTTTTTCTTCTTCCTCTATAATATAATAGGAATAGTAATCCTTCTTTTATATCTGTAAAGTATAACTTTAAGCCTTTTTTAATACTTATTAGTTATAGCTTCTATTAGGAATTCTAATAATTCTTATATACTAACTTAGCTGAGAAAGTATATCTTCTAGCTTCTTATAAATAAACTAGTCTCTAATAAGAGAGACTATAACTCCCCTCTATATATTAAGCTCTCTATTAACTCCTTTATAGTAAGTAGACTTACTCCTTTAGCTTTTACTTTATATATTTACTAACCCTCTTATATAGGTTATAGTATTCCTTATATAGTACTTACTTAAGCTTCTAGAGCCTTTCTAGCTATATTAGAAAGTAAACTTCTATATAAAAGTCCTGCTTTTAGATAACTATAAGATTATTATTTATTAGTTCTAGGAGGCTTATACTAGCTCTTATTACTAAAGTATAATAGAGAAGAGATTACTATTCTATAGGTGTGTTTTTATTATCTTAGCAGTTATAGGCACTTTTAGACTTTAGCTAGTAAAAATAATTAATTCTAATAGATCCAAGATTAGCTATAGCTTCTATATTTAAGCTAATAGAGGTTATAACATAGTTTCTTATAGTAGTTATAAGTAGTATACTTACTCTCTCTATAATAAAGTAACTAGAACTTAGATTTATAAGCTATATTTTAAGTATATAAGTATACCTAGTAATACTTACACTAACTATCTTTACTATAAATAAGATTCTAAGTGTTTCTTTAACTCTAAGAGAAACTATAAGGCTTTTAGCTATAGTATAGGTAATCTAGAGTAATAGAGCAGTAAATTTAAGGGAGTAGTTACCTAGTTCCAGATTAACTAGTAGACTATAGAGAGATCTAGAGTAACTTATCTAGGATTTAGAACTATAATAGAGTATTATAAGACTTAACTAAAGGAGTATAAGTCTAGGTTACTATTTATCCTTACTAGTTACCCTCTAGCTAATTTAGATATCTCTGTTCCTAATAAGAGGGAGCAGGTTAAAATCCTAACTAGGGTTTAAAGGAGAAGAGCAGGAAAAAGGAAGAACTAATATAATATTCTATATATATAGTAGTCTTTATAAACCTAAAAATACAAATTAATAAATAAAATCCTCTTTATTTAACCTTAAAATGCTTTAATATATATACTCTATGCAAAGTGATATAGGAGAAATCAGGAAAACCTAGGAAAAATCACACAAAGTCTTAGTAAATTAGGTAAAATTAACTAGCTATAATAATGCTTTTCTAATATAGTAGAGCACTTTAAAATATAGATAGAAGGGTTTCTTTATCTCTAGTTTTTTTAGTAATATAACTATTTATAGCTAGGAAAACTTACTAACCTAACTACTTATATAAGGCTATAGTTATATAAGAGGATAAGCAAAGAGTTAATTTAAAAGTAAGAATATTATTATAAATATAAAATAGATAAATAATTACTATAGGAGTAGAAACTAAAAAAGAGCAGATAGATAATATAAAATAACACTATATTACACAGAGATATACCCCCCTTAAAATGCTAAGTATAGAAGTCTAATCTGGAAGCAGTATAAAAAATAACTTAGCTAGATATTATAGATATAGTTAAACTATTAAAGTTAAACTATAATTTAAAGACTTTCTAAGTAATAATAAGCTAGAACCTAGTGCTTAAAGCAGGAGGCTATCTAGTTAAGGTAAGAGGCTATAAAGAGGGATCTCCTAGAATAAGGCATAGAATATCTAAGCAGTAACAGAGAGAAACAGAGCATACTAATTACTAGGAAGGTTATAGTATACTTCTAATAGGTTCTATATAGCAGGACTTACTATAAGTATAGTAGTAATCTTAGTAGTATAATCCCTAATATAACTATAGTGCTTAGGCTGGATACTATTATTACTAGTAAGATTAGAACTATAAGGGTGCAAAGGCAGACTTAAATAGCAAGCAGGATAATATAGGTATAAGTAAGCTAGTCTTAGTATTATCCCTATAGTCTGCTCTAATATACTAAGCAGGGGAATTACAGTTAAGTAATTAAGATAGAGAGTATAGTAAGTCTCCCTCTAAGAGTATAAGCTCTACTTATTATAGATATAAAAGGATCTAATCTTCTATAGTAGTACTAATTCTAGCAGGTTATATAGAGTTATCCCCTATCTTAGTATACTAACTATTTCTAGCTAGATTAAATAGCTAAAGCTCTATACAAAGTTTCTATATTATTCTTATCTAGTTAAGAGCCTCCTTTAAGGCCTATAAATATATTACTAAGTATATAATCTGCTATGGGATATTACTATCTAGGTCTTTTATTAATAGAGAGTTAGTGTTATTAGGGTTAGTAAAAGGTTTCTCTGCTTCTTCTTTATTGCCTTTATTAGGGTGAGGGTAACTATAAGTGGGGTAAATCTTATTAAGTTAGTCTATAAGGTTAAGTCTATACTAGTTAATATTTTCTAGTTTCTAAAAACCTTCTAGGGTCTTAATAAACTTCTTTAGGTAGTTTCTAGTATAAGTTAATCTATAAAGGGGTTTCTCTATAAGGGTCTTAAGCTAATATAAAGTGTTATTAGAAGCCTTTAAATAGATCCTAAAGGGGCCTTTCTAATAGTAGTTAAGCTTAGTATTTAAAGACTTATCTATATGCTATTTAACATTAAATACTAGGATAAGATTACCTACTCCTAATTTCTAACTATATAAGATATAGCATTTCTAGTAATTAAACCTATCTATAATATGCTTATACTAGGCTGTTATTATCTTCTATATAGCAGTATAGTCCTTATTAAGCTGTTTAAAAGCCCTTATCTATATAAGAAGCTCCTCTTTAGGTGTTATTATCTAGTTCTATACTAGCACTCTCTAGGTTAGCGTAAATATCTTAATTAGGGTTATAGCTTTATACTTATAGAGCAGGTAGAAGGGGCTATAGCTAGTTAAGGCTCTAATAGAAGTTCTATTAGTAAATAGTGTAGCTTAGAAGGATAGCTAGAAGTTCTTATCTATATTCTTTATCTAAGTGGTAAGAGTATATATAATAGTCTGGTAGCTAACTTTAATAGTGCTATTAGTGTGCAGGTTATAGATAGTAGTGACTTTTCACTTAAGCCTATACTTATAGTTAAATTTAATAACTATACCCTTATTCTCAGAGCCTCTATTAATAATAAGTATACTATAGAGCTTATAGTAATAAATAATATTCTCCTATATAAACTTAGTGATAAGGTGAGAGTTAGCTTACTATATTTACTAAGCCTCTACCTATTTAGTTAGGAAGCACTAGGCTTTAACTATATCCTATTTACTAACCTTCTATATATCTAATACTATATAAGTAAATAGCAGCTCTAAGAACGCTAAGAAATAGTGAGGGTTATCTATATATCTAGATCTATACTTCTAATAATCTTTATAAGTTTAGACTTATTTACTAACTTATTAATAGAGGCTATATTAGTAATACTGCTCTGCTAACTGTTTAATAACTATATTATATCTTCTATATCTACTCTCTTAGTATGCTTTTATAATAAGCTTAGTTTAGGTCTATAAATTATCTATAACTTATTATAGAGTAGGCTTATATATACTAGGATATATAAATAATAACTTATCCTTTAGGAAGAATTTTCCAGCCTCTTCCTTAAACTTATAGTATAGACTAGGCTTAATTCTATTTAGCTATCTTAAAATACTAAGGTAGTAGGTAATTTAGTATAAATAGTAATTCTAGTATAAAGAGCTATTTAGTATAGTATTAGAGATATCTATAAGCCTTAGAGACTTTTATAGAATATTATTAACTTTAGTAGTGAGGATCTTAGTAGGGTAGACTCTATCTCTATCTACCTATACTTTATTAAAGAAAGAGATAGTAATTAGGTCTATAAAAAAGATTTATTTATTAATCTAGTTATTAATTTCTCCTTTAGTATCTTAGTTAAGCTTATCTAATAGTCTGCTAGGTTTATAAAATAATCTGTTAGCTATAGTGTTCTAGCTTTTAGGTAGGTGCTTAACTTTAAAGTTAAATATATAAATCTATAAGATCTATTAGATAATAAAAGCTTTAGGTAGGTTAGAGGTAGTGCTATTAAGCTAAGTAATAAGGGTCTTAGTGTCTATTTCTAGCATAAAGTAGTAACTATAGAGATAAAAGCAAACTTATTTAAGGGCCTTAAGTATACCCCTTAACTCCTTCTTCTTAGTATTATAGTTTAGCTCTATGCTAGTCTATAAGCTACTCTTATACCTAGAAACTATATGCTTACTATTAATATATTAACTAAGAATAGTACTCTAACTAAGACTACTAGTATTAACTATAAGATAGATTTTACCTATATTAGTGCTATAGTTAAGCTTAATAAAGATAGAAGTAGAGGTAAGTTAGTCCTTAAAAGTATTTATAGCTAACTATTAAGGCTAGTTCTATTTAAATAGAGTATCCTTCTTTAAGAGCACTATAAGTAGCCTAGCTATAGCTAAAAACCCCTAAACCTAAATATAATAGAATATTATAATACTAAGAAAGGATCTGAGGTTAGTGAGGTTATTATAGACCCCCTATTCTCTAATTTTAATAATCTTTAATTTCTCTAGCCTTTAGCTATTAGTACTGTAAATATATTCTATAATAGTAATAGATTGCTAGGCCTACTATAATTTCTTAATAGTAATAGTATAGCTAGCTAACTTAATATTAATAAGAACCTTATTAATATTCTAGATATACTCTAAGATATATCTATATAGTCTGGAGTAACTAGAAACTTCTTTATTATTATACTTTAAGATAGGGCTCTTAATAGCTATATTATTAAGAAAAGCTTTATAGCAGGTTAGGATTAGGTTATATAGGATTTATATTATAACTCTTATAAACTAGGCTATAGAATTAATAGCTTCTTAAAGTAGAGTATATATCTAGAGGAGGCTAATTAGTATTATAAAGGTTATAATATTATAGCTATATAGATCTAGTAGGACTTAGTTATACCTAGAAAAGAAATCTAATAGTAAGAGAAGCTAGTATATTATAAAGTCTTCTAAGAACTTATTACTAAATAGGGGCAAAGCTATATTATATAGAGTAATAGTATTAATCTTAGTTATAGAGTTAATAAGATATATCTTCCTATCCTTCTTTCTAACTAGGAAGAAGGGGTTCTAGTAGGCTATATAACTTTGCTTAAGGATGCTCTTTCTTAGCCTGTTTTTTAGGATTATTATTATATTACCCTCTAAGACCTTTAGGATTAATATACTTCTTACTTACTAAGCTTTATAAGAAATAACTCTAATTACTTATAGAGGAGCTATAAATAGATAGATAGATCTATAATACTTAAAACTCTATATAAGGGTTTTTTCCCTATTACTTAGAACTTTAGAGAGGAGCTTCTTCTCTTTTAGGTTAAGGTGGTTTACTATTATTAGAATCTTATTAAGTTATTCTATTATAAGTTACTCTCTCTTAGAAATAGTTAAAAACTTTAGTTAGATAAGATCTATAAAGGTGCTTTTTAATACTAGTTTAAGGTTCTCTTTTACTTTTATCTAGGCCTTTAATTTTTACTCTAGGTCTCTTTTAGGTACTAAGCTATTAGAAGGTAAGTTATTAACTAGCTAGACTTTCTTATTTTTTATTTTATATATTATATTAACCTCTCTATATATAAAGGATAGAGTGTTATTATAGATATAATTAGTTCTTAGTTTATTCCAGATTCTTATTAAAACCTTCTCTAGGAGGTTTTCTCTCTAGTAAGACTAATAGTATACCTAGGTGTTAGCTATATTAAATCTAATTCCCTATTCTAAGTTAAATAGATTTACAAAGAGTAAGGGGTATATTCTAGTAAAAAGGAGAAGTTACTAAAGCTTTTTATTAGTTATAAACTTTAATAGGTTAGTCTTATATACTACTTACTTTTTATAATACTCTTAGATAATAGAGTTAAATTCCTTAACTATATAGCTAAGAGCTTTAGTATACTTAGATTCTCTTATATTAAGGATACTAATAGCAGTCTTCTAGTTTCTAAAAAGGGTAGCCTTATTATATATAAGGAGGTGCTTAGCTATTCTAAATAATATAAGCTTAGTGCTATTATATAGCTTAGTAGGGATTAGCTCTTCCTTTTACTAATAGGTTAGCTAGTCTCTATTTCTGCCTTATTCCTAGAAGAAGAGAGGTTTGCTTAGAATATTAGTTAGAAGTGCTAGGATCTCCTCTACTTTATAGCTAGATATATAGTTAGAGTCTATATAATTAGCTTTCTTTCTCTTTTTCTAGTAGTAATACTTATAGAACTTCTTTAAAAAGGGTTTATAATAGTTAGAGTACTACTTATCTTTACAGAATTAGTATCTAGAAGTATATCCTTATAATTCTAAAATAGCCTAGATAATTACTTCTATTCTTAGTATAATAGCCTGTTTAAGGGAGACTTTAAGTACTATATAGAAGATATTACTATCTTTATTAAATATTACTAGGACCTCCTTATTCTCCTCTAATTTCTCTTAGACTAGAAAGTTAAAACCTTCTAGTAAATTAGCTTCTACTATTAGTATTACCTCCTCTAGTATATATAGGCTAGGCTAGCCTTCTAGGTTATAAGGTTATAGCTATAGACTTTTACTTAGTTATCTATTAATTTCTATAATTACTAAGCTAGCTACTATATTAGAATTAGTAGTAATAGCCTCTATTTTCCCTCCTCTATAGGAATTAAATAGGCTTACTAAGTATAAGAGAAGCTAGTAGAATTAGAGAGAATAGTAGTAAAGTAATTAGTAAAATCTAAAGTATAGAATATTAAAGAAGTATAGATCTTCTAATTACTAGTCTAAAAGATACTAATTATCTAAGTTAGTAAGTATTTTAGTATTATCCTAGTATATATAATAAATGGGGCTCTAAGAATTATATTCTTAGATATCTTACTATATAGGCTAATAAAGAAGGATATATTAGATATATAATAGCTATTAATATAGATATTCTTAACTATAATACCTTTAAAAGTTACTATAGCTTAAATATCTATAAAGTTTTAGACTTTAAGATATATAGAGATAATACTCTCCTATATCCTATTATAGCTAATATATTTCTTAGAGATAATATTAATAGTAGTGCTAATATTAATAATCCTATACTGCTCTAAGTATATAGACTAACTAATCCTTATAATAACCTAGAAGTATAGTATAATAAAGTCTTATATAGTAAGAACTCTATATTAGTAGGTAACTATAGTATAGTATAGGTGCTCTGCTAAATTATTAAGAAAAGTAACTAGTATATTAAGGTTCTCCTTAGATTAAGTACTAGGCAGAATAATATCTGTTATATTAATACCTACTATACTATAGAGAGGTGGTTAACTAAAGATAGAAAGTGCTAGGCTATTTATAAAGGCTTAGAAACTATAGATTATATCTATAAAGGGAGGAAAGATACTAGTTAAAGGGAAAGGAGTTAGGCGGGATGCTAGGTAAAAGAGGATTATATCTAAACTCTGCTCTTAGTCTAGTATAGCAGCTCTATAAAGTGTCTAAACTGCTATAGCCTCCTCTTTATAAGCTTAGGCCTAAATATAAGCCTTAATAGCACTAACCTCTACCTATAAGAGTACTTTATACTAGGATATAAGGGTTAGGTCTGCTTATATATTATTTTAATACTTAATTTCTTATATAAGCTAGCTGCTTAATCTGGGGGCTTTTATAATATAGCTAAGTAGGTCTCTCTCTATAAGTATAAATATATCTAGCTATTAATTACTATTCTACTAGAGGTAGTTCTAGATAACTAGCTTTATATGCTTATAAACTGTGTTATTATAGTTATACTAAACCTAGTAAAGAAAGGATTTAGAGATAGTAACCTTCCTATCTGCTTGCTTAGCTTATAGGTCTTTAATAAGGATTTAGCTCTCTAATATTATAATAAAAGATTTAGGTTAAGGGGTTTTAGCAGCTTCTAAGAGGCTATTATTAACTAGAGTATCCTTATTCTTATCTATAACTTCCTTAATATAAGGCTCTGGAAGTAGAGTGGGAAAATAAGCTATATTTAGATCTATAATATAAACTCTCTTTTTAGGTCTAGTAGTAGAGTAAGGCGTTATATAGTAATTCTAAGTCTATAACCTAGTTATAGTATTAATATCTATATTTATAGAGAGAACTATAGCTAGGGTGCTAGGGGCTAGTATATAGATATTAAGGGTATTATAGGTAGTATTTAATATTACTATACTAGTAGGAGGGGCCTTTATAGCTAAAGTAGAGATTAGGGGCCTCAGAGTTCTCTATATAGTATACTAGGTATACTTATTAGACTGCTTACAGCTCTTAAGCTAGGACTTAACTTCCTAAAAGCTTAGAAAGTATCTATAAAGGGTAAGAATACTAGCTTCTAGCTACTTAGTCTTATCTATACTAGCTGTGAGGATTAGAAAAGAAATAATTATTAGGTTATACTAGTCTTACTAGTAGCCTTTATTAATTTCCTTATTAGGAACCTAGATATAGAGAGGACCCTATAGGGTGCTAATCTACTAGCAGTCTCTATAAAATAAGTATAGTTTTATATTAGAAAAGGCTTTAATAGCTTTATAATTTCTAGTAAGATATCTTTTCTTACTATAGGTATAGTAGATATTAGAGTTAATAGTTTCTATAAACCTTAGAGGTTTTAGCTAGTAGTGAGATTTAAGGCTTATAGAGCCTAAGTGACTGCCTCTTCTTAGATTAAAGAGTATATAGCTATATCCTCTATGTATAGAGCTATAGTTATAAGAGTTACTACTATAATAGTTATACTATAAGAGCTTCTATATAGGCTAGGTATTAGATATATTAGCAGTATATATATCTACTTTATTAATAGTATAGTTATATTAAGGTATATTAGTATAATACCTAGTTTTAATCTGCTTAATCTCTATATCTTTAAGGTAGGTAATAAGGTTATCTATTTAGGCCTTCTAGTTAGAAGTATTAGTTATTTTATTCTTTAGCTTAGCCTTTATAGATAATACTCTTAATTACTTATACTTAAGTATAGTAACTAGTATGCTAGCTAGGGTATTTTCTCTAACACCTTATAGTTATATATATACTTATTAAGACTAAACCTATCTAGTAATTATAACCTCTATCTGGACCTAAGAGACTAAAAGAAGACTCTAGTAGTTCTTATAGAGGATCTTTAAAATATACCTTATAGTTTGCTTAGAGAAGTGGTAGAAGATAATATAGTTAATCTCTATATTAAATAGTATAGAAAGTCTCCTTTTAGCTGCTCTATTCTAAAGGTTACTAACCTTAGTAAGGAACTTAGAGATATATCTAGGATTACTAATCTCTAGGCTAGAAATAAGGCTTTAGAGCTTCTTATTAAAATCTAGATAAGTATTTAGATCTATAATACTATATATCTTATAGAGGTTATTCTTAAGAGAGAGCTAATTATTATATTAAGTAGAAATACTCTTAAAGGTTTGCTAATAGGCTTTAATATAGTGCTAGCTAACTAGAGTGATTATCTTCTCTTTATCCTAGCTATAAAGCTTAGTATAGGATAGGTAATTTTTAAGGAAGTTAGAAATATTATTACTAGTAAACTTAGAAGCCTCTAGGCTGTGAGAGATAATTAGGGCAGTAGTGTGCTGCTTTTATATAGCTTTAGCTAATTTCTTAATTACTTTTATAGTACTAATAGTAAGTAAAGAGGCTAAGTTTTTTATAGAAAGCATAGTAATAGCCTTTATAGATATAACCTTATCTAGCTATTAGTTTAAGCCTGCTCCCTATAGCCTAAGGGGAGCTATACTTCTATAGTCCTTATACTTATTATAGATATTCTTACTAGTATAGACCTAGTAACTAACCTTAGCGCTTTAGAACTATAAAGATAAAGACTTCTCAGATCTATTATTATTTATAGTAGTAGAGTAAAAGGCTTATTTCTAAATACTTTTAAATATAGCTCCTTTAAAGGGTTTTATACCTAGAGTATGGTTTTTAGAGCTAGAAGAGTTTAAAGTAGATATACTAACTTTAAGAGCTTTTCTAGATTTCTTAGAGTGTTACTCAGATATAGTATAGGAAGTAGTTAATATAATTTATTACAGTTTAATATTAGTGTTAATACTAAAGTTTATTAATATTTAAATTATCTAATAATAAAAGAGAAGAGTTATATAGCAATTTAATCTATAATAATTAAGTAGATAGAGAGAAAGAGAGCTTTAACCTCCTTCTCTTTTTAGGTAGTAGTTATAAATTATAGGCTAGAGGTGGTTACAGCCTCTATCCCTCCTATAAGTATATAGGCTCTCCTTTTTAATATAGCTAGAAGTGGTTATAGCCTCTATTCTATCTATAAGTTTGCAAACTCTTTTTTATTCTTTTTTATAAGTGATATAATACTATAATTTCTTTAATCTTATAGATATTAACTATATAGTAACTGAAATAGGGCCTGAATCCCCTTAGTTAAGCTTATTAGCCTAACTAGTATTATTAATTTGTTACTTTATTACTAATTATTAGGTTCTGGGTTATAGAAAGCAGATACTAGCTCTACTTTTATAAGGATTAAGGAGAAAAGAGAAAACTTTTTAATTTAGTAAAGTCTAAAGCTATTATAGCTGGATTTTTAGGGTCTTAAGTATTCCCGTTAAAAACTCTAACTATATAGCTATTATACCTAGTATTTTCTTAGATTAGGTCTATAAAGAGGCTTCTAAATATTATTTTATAAAGTCTGTTATTATTGCTACTAAGTTTGCAAAGTTAATATTTTATTAAGTGGTTAGGATAATA
>JAVHLV010000344.1:0-71001 GCA_036785495.1 Colletotrichum neosansevieriae
CTTATTTATACTATTATAATAATACTTTAAAAAATCACTAACTGCTTTAAAAGACTTTATATCTCTATAATTATCTATACTAATTTATACTTACTATATAAATACCTTATTAAGCTTAGTACTATAAAGGAGAAGTAACTAATAATTAATATTATAGTACTTTAATAGTTCTATAAGAAAAGAGAGATCTATAAAATATAATAGATTAATAGTAATAATAACTCTATAGATACTTTTATAAAGAGTACTCTAAATCAGATCCTTAAATGCTTTATTAATAATAATAAAGTAATAGTTTATATAGAGAGATAGGTAACTTAAGAGGAGAAGGCTAAGGAGTTAGATAAATAGCACTAGATATACTAAAGCAGCTCTAGTATCTTAGAAGAGGAGGATTTAACTATATTAACTATAGAATAAGATTAGTATATAATCCTATGCTATTTTTATATTTTTAAACCCACTTTAGGTTTATAATAGATAGTAATAATATAGAAGTATATTTTAGTAGGTTATAGTATATCTAGCCTTAAAGAAAAGACTGCTAGTATTACGCTAATACTATAACCCATAAAGTAGCAGGATATATACTGCAATTAATAGATATATATAAGGTTATATAACCTATTGCAGAGTATATATATATAGTTTAATACCACTGCCCACGTAGTTAAGTGGAACTTCTGAATAGATATATATTAACTTATAGGCTTTTAATATATATATGTAAAGGGAGCCCCGAGTTCTGTGTGAATCTCGTTCTAGCGTGAAACTAATAGTAACTCTATAACTACTTTATAATAAGCAGAGTATATATTATATATAATTCTCTATAAGTTATAGATTAGCTTTTTATAAATATTATAGAGAATAACTTCTGCCTTTAGATAACTAAGAACGTAGAAGAATAAGTAATTAAGAATACTATATTTATAAAGCTATAGAAAAATAAAGACTTTACTAAAGAGATTATAGATAGTAATAATAAGAGGAGAGCAAAGCCTATATCTTTATAGATTAATAATAGGAGGAATATATCTATAAATAATAAAACCCTATAGCTAGTTAACCTTAATTTAACTCTAAATACTAACCCTACTTTAAATACTATAAATACTTATATTAGACCTAAAATAATACCTACTTACTTATATATTAACTTATAAACCTAACTAAGTTATATATTAATAGGATAAAGTATAATAGTAAAGGTATAGATATTCTAAAGCTAAAGCTCTATATTTTCTAAAATATATATAAGAGAATAGGCTTTATAAAGGAGTAAATACTATTTACTTTTCTAATTATACTTAAAGAAAAAGCATTCTATTATTATTATAAAATAATTTACTAAATTTAGCCTTATCTTATCTCTTATTAGCTTATTAGTAAGCTTAATAAATATTTTATAATAGAAGAATTTAAATAAGTATACCTCACTAAATAGAATAATACTATTCTTATTTAAATTATAAATAATAATCTATTTATAATAAAGCTTAAAGCCTGAAATCTGCTAATGAATATCTTTTTAAAGATATAATCTATATTAAGTACTATTTATAAAAGTAATAAGACTTTATATACCTAACTCCTTTAAGGTTACTAAGGAGTTAAGAAATATAAATAAGCTACTATAAACGCTATAATAAAGTTCAAAAGCTTCTATAACTAGCTTAAAGTTATAATTAGTAATATAGTTATATTTATAAATAGTTATATTTATAAATAGTTAATTATCTCTATAACTATATTACCACACTATATAATACTAAATAGATTATAAATATAATAACTAAGATTAGAATAATTAATTTAGCTACTCTAGTTTATACTAAAGCTTTAAATATAATAATTTAAAATAATAATAAGATTCTTAGAAATAGAGATACTATATCTATAAAAGGATAGACTGCTATTTAATAAACTATATATAAAAAGAGAGATATAAAGTATATTCTTACTTTTAAAGTAATTCTTAGATTTAAGATACTTTAAAGATAACTTATTAATAATTTCTTACTTAGTATAAAGAAGCTAAAGATAAAACTTATAAAAATTTAATAGTAAATAATAAAGAGAATAAAGAGATTAAGATATATCCCTAGTTACCTAGAAAAGAATAAGATAGTTAAGAGAACTAATAATTTAATAATAACTAGCAAACTTTATTCTTTACCTAATTTATAGATCTAAATACTTAATTAGCTTATTTAGTAAGTAAGAATACTATTCCTAAATATCTACTTAACTAAGTAGCTTATTATAGAGTTATATACTATAACTCTTTTAAATAAGTAACTAATAATATCCCTATTAATATCTTTATACTTAATAAAAGATATTCTTTAAAAACCTTCTAGTATATTATTCTAAATATAGAAGCTATAGAATACTTAATAACTAGTTATAACTATTTTATTATACTTAAAAGAACTAAGTTACTTAATATTATAATTAACTCTACTACTATAGAAGCAGTAAGTATTAAATTTAGTTTAGGAGCAGTAATTAAATTAATACAAATAATAGTTATCTCTATATTATATTAGTAAATACCTCTTTCTTTTTATATCTTATAGATATAAATAAGCTAGGTATTTAATTTAATAACTTAAGAAACTATTTATAATAAGAAGACTTAATTATCTCTATTATCTATAAATAGGGTTATTTATAGCTATTATTAAATATAGAGAAAGCTTTAGCCTAGAATAACTTTATAAAAACTAAGTTATACTAACTTTATTAATATTTTAGATATCTATTAGTCTACTAACTTTATTAATATTTTAGATATCTATTAGTCTACTAAGTTTATAAAGTTCTATAATAATTAGCTTACTAAGTTAAGATATGAATACTTAAATATTTAATAAAGTTTCATAAATATTACTAACTTAATATAAAAGGTCTAAATTACTTTAAGTTTATTCTTAAGAATAACTATAACTTTAACTATAATATAGTTATTAATATTATCTATCTTAACTTAAGGCTAGTACTTTATATACCTACTATCTTTAATATAAAAAGATTTCTATAGAATCTATTAATAAGTATAGTACTTAATATACTTAAGTAGTGCTAGATCTATAATTATCTTAGATCTCTAAATATAGTAATTATTAATATTAATACTAATTTTAGCTTATCTAAGTAGTATAATATACTCTATTTAATATTAATTACTGCTATTAAAGTTTCTATTAAGGCTTATAATTCTATAGATAAGATTAAGAACTATTATATAATTCTTTAAAGAGTTTATAATATAATTTACTAAAACCTTTCTAATATAGATTATAAAATAGTTCTATAAATAGGTTTAAAAACTATTAATAATACTATAGAGCTAAAGGGCTTAGTCTTAATATTACTTATCTTTAGGATATAACTATATCTTATTAATAAATCCCCTCTATCTCTAGAAATCTAAAAGTAGGTAGCTATTATATAAAGGGTAATAGAAAATCTCTAAAAGGTCTAGGCTTTATACTAAGTTTTAGAAGCTCTTACTATCTATAATAAACTAGATATCTATAGAACTCTATAGCTACTGCTACTCTTACTTATATATCTATATTATAAAAAGAAGGGATAGTAAGGACTATATAAACTCCTTACTATTAATAATAAGATCTATGGACTTAACTTTTTATATAGACCTTAGACCTTCTAATTAATAGTTATCTATTTATAGTATAATACTAATAATATTAATAATATTAATAAAGATAATAATAATATACTAAAGGACTCTCTAGGCTAAAATACTAAAAGAATAGAAATACTAAATAAGAGTAATACTATATTAATACTAATATTAATATTACCTAAAATTCTATCTCTATATAGAAGAGGGAGACTACTAAAGAACTAAATAGAAGCTATTATAACACTAACTATAGATCTAATATAAAGAAGTAACTACTTTATAGATTAAAATAGATAAGAGAATACTATAGATAATATTACCTTTAGTATTAATATAGTAAAAGCTCTTAGTTAAGAGATTAGTAATACTATAATCTTCTTAATAATAAAGAAGTATTTAGATTATAACCTTACTATCTATATATATAAGAAGGGTATTATTATAATACTAAGAGAACCTTTCGCTATCTCTATAATAGCTAAGATACCTATACTTTAGAAATATAGTCTTTTTTACAGGGGGCTGCGTTATAACTATAAACTTAATAGTGTTTTTAAGATTATTTTCTATAATATTACTATTTATAGTAAAATCTAGATCTTTAAATTCTATATAGTTTATAAAGTTAAACAAAAAGGAACTAACTAACTATATAAAAAGTTATAACTTATTATTTAGGGGTATAATAATAATAATAAGACTTTAATTCCTATATAATTATTAATAATTTAGAGAGCAAGCTAATAACTACTTCTTGCTTTAGTACTATCTCTTATAGCAGAAAGATTTATTTTATAGCTTAGGGATATTATATAAATATATATCTAATCCTAAATAGAGCTTTATAAAATAATATTAGTAAACTTTTTAAGTAGAATTTAAAGTAAATACTCTAAGAATTAGATTATAAAGATTATTAAACCTCTATATAGTATTATAGAAGCTAGAACCTATTAATAAGTAATCTATAGTAAGTATTATAGAGGAAGGCTTAAGATAGATTAATCCTTATTTAATTTATACTTACTAATCTATTTAACTATTATTAATAACTTTGATATTATTAATATATAAACTAATAATATTCTTAAACTTTTAATACTAAGTTTCTCTAAATAAGAGAATAATAAACTTATAAAAGCTGGTTTTACTATAAAGAATAAGTAATAACTTAACCTAAATAACTTACTAATATTTAATAGTAATATTATTATACTAAATATAAATAGTAATCTTACTCTATACTAAAAGAGATAAGGAAATAAGATTAAGCCTATTAACTTAAAGGCTATTTTAACTAAATAGAAACAGTAATATATTCAGTAAAGAGTAAGAGGTATATATATTATATTAATTTGCTAACTAGAGATATGCTTTAATCTATCTATAGCTATGTAGTATTAAGAGCTAATTACTGAGAATAAAAAAGTACTTAATTAATACCTTAAATAGCAAAAGGAGAACCTTAACTATAGCCTTATATTTATATCTATTAACTTAGTAAGAGCAAAACTATTTACTTTTATTAATAGCTCTTTTATTAATAATTTTAACCCCTTATTATAGATTAGATCTATTATTATCCTTACTAATAAGATAATAAATAATAATATATTTATAATCTTTAGGTTAGGGTTAGGGTTATCTATTTAGCCAGAGCGCGCATCCAACCTTATGCAAGGGTTTGCTTGCTAGCAGGAATATATTAGGTTCCTGCATTATTATCCTTAACTAGTAGAGGGTATAGGTTAAAGTGCCTCTATAGTGTTTCCCAAACTATGCCCATAAACTGGGTGAATTTATTATAGTCTTTTTTGCAGGGGGCTGCGTTGTAACTATAAACTTAACTTAATATTTATAATCTATAGTAATACTATTTATATAAAGTATAAGAGGGTTATTTAAAGTATTCTAGCTTCTAAAGTCTATAGTATAGTTACTAATATAGATCTTATCTATACTATTATAATAATACTTCAGAAAGTTATTAACTACCTTAAAAAACCTTATATCTCTATAATTATCTATATTAATTTATACTCTCTATATAAATACCTTATTAAACTTAGTATAATAAAAGAAAAGTAACTAATAATTAATATTATGGTGCTTTAATAGTTTTATAAAAGGAGGGAGATTTATAAAGTATAATAGATTAATAATAATAATAACTCTATAGATATTTATATAAAGAGTACTCTAAATTAGACCCTTAAACACTTTATTAATAATAATAAAGTAATAGTTTATATAGAGAGATAGATAACTTAAGAGGAGAAGGCTGAGAAGTTAGATAAATAGTATTAGAAGCACTAAAGCAGCTTTAGTATCTTAGAGGAGAAGGATGTAGGTACATTAAATATAAAATAAGATTAATATATAATCTAATGCTATTTTTATATTTTTAAATCTATTTTAGAACTATAATAGATATTAGTAATATGAAAATATATTTTAGTAAGTTATAGTATATCTAGCCTTAAAGAAAAAACTATTAATATTATACTAATACTATAATCTATAAAGCAGTAGAATATATACTATAATTAATAGATATATATAAGGTGATATAACCTATTATAGAGTATATATATATAGTTTAACACTACTGCCTATATAGTTAAGTAGAACTTCTAAATAGATATATATTAACTTAAGGCTTTTAATATATATATATAAAGGGAGCCCTAAGTTCTTTGTAAACCTTGATCTAGCGTGAAACTAATAATAATACTAGGATATTATAATAACAGGACTTATAAACCAGGACGTTTATATTAGTATAATACTATAGCAACTTTTAACTTCCTAGCTTGGGTTATTGTTGCTAGCAGAATAGAAACGCCCTATAAGCAATAGTGTGTTTAATTAAGGTTAAAGTTAGGGGCAAGAGGTATATAAGTAACTATTTATATAGATAATAGTATAATATAGTTAGTATAAAATAAGCAGCCTTTGGCTTTAAGATATATAATTAACAGTATAATTAGTATACTAGAAATAAATTTAGTAGTGCT
Organism: Colletotrichum neosansevieriae; assembly: GCA_036785495.1. Classification (NCBI taxonomy): domain Eukaryota; kingdom Fungi; phylum Ascomycota; class Sordariomycetes; order Glomerellales; family Glomerellaceae; genus Colletotrichum; species Colletotrichum neosansevieriae. Next base: position 6,676 of record JAVHLV010000344.1, read on the forward strand.
AAAAGTCTAATCTTTGAGGATATTACTATATATAGTATAATAGAAGTAGAGCTAGGAGAAAACTTAGAGGTTTATTTTAGTAGAGGAAATAATAATATTAGGAGACTGTCTATATTAGGTTTTAACGCACCACTAAAGTAATCGTACTTTTATATTACTTATTATTAAGGAGATACTAAAAAAGGATTAGCATAGCTATATAGTATTTATCTATTAGAGTTTAAGGTTAGAGTGGTTAGTCTAATAGAGATATTATAATAAAACCTAATAAGTTTCTATATAATTATATTAATATACTAGAATATATAGGCATAATTAGTGTTAAGGTTAGGTTTAGACTTTTGCTTATCTAGTTAGAAGATCAGGGCTAAAAATCAAAGTATAGAACGAGACCCACTATATTCTTCTGGATATAGCATAGATAGTAGCCTAGTAAGTTTAAGTAAATATATATAAGTACTGCAAAATATATATAAGTACTGCAAAGTGTGAATAGATACTGGAAAATATAAATAACTTTACTAAATTATTTATAAGTTATATAATTATACTTTAAAGTTAAGGGATAGTAGCTAGTGATTATTTAAGATAACAGTATTAACCTAAGGTTTAAACAGCGCAGCGGAAAGAGCAAGATATATTATTACTGCTAAGAAAGCTTTAGTAAATTTAAGTTATAGTAGCTAGAAGCGATTTATTACTAAAAGGGAGACACTAGGTGCTATAGTAAGTATATAAAAGATATAATAATAGAAGCTGCCTACTGAAAAATCCCCTACTCTTTCCAAAAGCTCTAACTCTAAATAGCTAGGCTCTGCTCCCTTTAGCAAACATAAAGCTTATAATCTAAAAGAATTATTATAGATATTCTAACTAAGGTAGAACCCTCTACTCACACTTATAATATATTATATATTTATAGTAGGATAGAGGATATATATTACAATATTTAGTATATATCTTATTTTCTGAGGCCTTCTAGGGATATAGTTATAGAGCAGCCCGACGCTACTAGATAGGGCCACTAGATAATATAATTATCTTGATTTTTAGTTTGGAATTAGTATATACTATGGTATCTATTTATACACTAGCTGCTGGGCTGATTTAAGAATAATACCTTTTAATTCTACTTAAACTTATCTATAACTATATACCTAATTACGCTAGGCTGTTATAGATATATTAAGATAGTGTATACTATTACTTTAGAGGGAATTTTATCTTTAAGTATTAAGTACTCTATATATATTAATAAAACCCTAAATGGAGTATTCTAACGCTCTAGTTATATTACCTTACCTTATGTTATATTATATTAAGCTATATATATCTCTAAATATCTTTATAGATATAGTTTTCTATCCAGTCTACTGCTAAAATCAAGCTATAAGTCCTAGTATAATATATTACTTAAGGGTTTTTAGTATTATATATAGACCTTTCTGGTTATTATAATTCTAGAGTCTAATCTATGCCCTACTAAAAAGTTAATAGTGATATATTTACTATTCTGAAATTACTATTACTCTTATTACTAGTTATAGATAAGCTTAAGTATAACCTAGCCTTTTCAGTATTCTCTTATAGCTATCGCTATCTACTAGCCTGCATACCTAGTTTAACTTAGCAGAATAGTTAGATAGACGTTATAAGTATAGCAGAAATAGTAGTATATATTATATAGTATTACCTATAGCATTTTATTATTGATTTTTGCCTATATTACTAATACTGCCTTTACGTTACTTTAGGTATTATATAGCTAACTTACTAGTATAGGTCTATATAAGCCCAAATAGCTTACTTATAATTACCCCAGACTTCTCTCTCTCCTATAAGCCTAATTAATATATTTTTATCCTTATAGATAGTAGAGAGTAGAGGAGGCAGAAGTATAGTAATAATAGAATTAAGAGGCCTATATCTCTATATATATCAGTGCTAGTACTATAGAGGTAGATATCTTCTTAAAGGAGGAGCTTTATAAAAGTAATAGTAACTCTATATATAGTAGCTTATTCATATTAAATAATATATATTAAATATAATCTAGATTTTCCTCACTTCAGGCTATTAATATCAGGAGGTAGGACTAGATTTTACCTACTTAAGATATAGTTTAATTTATTTAATAGCAGAATATAAGTTAATCTTAGCTATAATTTTCTAAGTTATCTATAGTTCTACTAGAAGTTCCCTAATTTAAATACCTAGTATAGCTATAATTAGCTAGCTTAAAAGCACTTAATACTCCTTAATAGCAAAAGATTATATTAATAAAGCTATTTAACCCCTAATAAGTTCTATGCTTATATTAGAAACTTACTTAATAATAGATCTAGGATAAAGATACTAGAGGATCCTTTCTACTATTTCTTTACTAAAAACATAAAGGTTTAGTCACTAGACTTATAAAGATATTATATCTAGGGCTTAATTAACTAAGTATATATATCTACTAATATATAAAGTCTTTAATTCTAAATAGTACCTAGAGGATAATAAGGCTATACTTAGCAGCCTAAATAAAACTTACTTTATACCTAAATAATCTAGAGACTAATATATACTATACTTAGAGAATTAAACACTATAGATAAAGATATATAAGTTCTTCTCTCTCTAACTATAACTTAGAACTAGCTATAACCCTAAAGAATCTAAAGTATATAGATAGCTTTTTTCTCTATAGATAGTATTAAAATACCTCTATCTAGAGCCTAGGCTAGACTTATTAATTCCTCAGAATAATAACACAGAGGTACTAGATTATATCTATCTTAATAATATTATCATAGAATCTATAGTTAACTTAGATATAACTAGCTATAATACTAAGAGCTTTTAGTAGCTAATAAGTATATACCTAAAGGATATAGGCCTATAAAGAGGTTTAGAAACAGCTCTATTCTTTGATTAAGAAACCAGTACTATCCTAGTATTTTATAGACTAAGGACTAGCTATAATAAAATAGGTACTAGGTTCTAAGATATAATTAAATAAGAAGTAATTATATCTATATTAAGTTAGGATAAATATAATAAACTCTATAGCTTAACCCCGAGTAAAGAGTAGATTTACTTCTTTAAAGAAGGCAATAGCTTTTAGAATTATTATTTTATTAAATATATATAAAGTTTAGTATAATATATTATAAGATAAGATTAATATATATATTATTAATCTTAGTCTATCTTTAAACCCTAGAGTGAAATTAAGAGGATATAATATCTTTTGCTTTATATCTAGCTTAACTATTCTATAACCTCTCCTTTTTCTAATATATAGTTTAATCTATACTAGCTAGATCTTATAGAAAACTAATTTAGGATAAGGGCTAGTATAAATTTTCCCCTATATATCTTATGCTTTAGAATACTAACTATATTAATATGCTCTATAGCTTAAGACTTTTAGGTAGTTATATCTATCTTTATAAACTCTAATATTAATATTTATAAGGTTTTAGTATAGAACCACTAGTATTGATCTACTTAAAATAAGAAGCTGTTTTCTAGAATATACTATAGGCTCTTATATATAGATTATAGATATATAACTAAGGCTAAAAGTATATCTTAAGGTAACTTTATTTAAATAATAAATAATTATTAAGTAGTCTCTTTACTAAACTGGACGTTTTAATTAGTAAATATTTAAAATATCTCTAAGCTGCTTATAGCTTAAAGTTAGATATCACTAGTTATAATAGTGAAAAAGGCAGCTTAGTTACTAGTAGTCAACCTTACCTAAAGGTTCTATAGCTAGATACTTTATCTATAATTAGGTTAAAACCTTATATTTATAGCTAAAATATAGAATTAATATCTAATTTCTATATTTAAGTATAGATATAGCTTCTTAGCTTATATCCTTATCTTTAGGAGTAAGAGGCTATATAGACTAAATAAACAGTAAGTTATAGATAAGATATATTTAATAAGTATATAACTACCTGAGAATATAGATGTTAAGATACCTATACTAAAAATAAGTTAGTAGTAATAGGTAATTTCTATAAAGCTAATAGAGACTCTAAGTTTAGAATATATATTATTGCCTTTAGCTATATATATAAGTTTAGATAAAATAATCTAGATAGCTATAGCTAACTAAGGCTATTAGTCTTTATCCCAGGACTAAAGACTTAAAAAGTGCATAAAGCTATAGTATATTTATTAATAATAGTGCTAAGCAGTGCTTATGCTTAGGAACAGCACTTAAAAATCATTAAGTATAAAACCCTAGATAGTTATATTTAACTTAATAGTTTTAAGCTTTATTTATAATATAGTGTTTATTCTATTTATGATTTATAAAACTAGTATTCCACTATCTATAAACTATCTTACTCTATTTTCCTATTATTAGCTTTATTATTAGCTTGATTTCTTAATAAGTTTAGTTATTAACTTATATTACTATAGCTACTTATAGCTGCTAATTTACTATATAGAAATAAAGCTTCTAAATATAGTATACTATTAGATTAAAATCTATCTTAATATAATATTAGTAGAAAGTACTAAGGTCCTCTATAATAGTGAATAGTTAGGGTAAGTATTATCCTTAGTTTTTAAAAAGAAGCTCTAGCTATTTAGAAAAGGTAGGTTATTATAAGGTCCTCTAGAGATTTAAAGAAAGCAAAACATAAGCTGCTTGAAACAATAATTAACTAACTAAACTAAGGTTATATAGAATATTTCTACTTAGATTAGGCTCTCTAAAGGTATTAATATTAGGACTTTACTACTATAATTATTAAAAAGTTAGGAGGTAATAAAAACACTAGGTGTTTCTAGTTATATTACTTATAAGTTAATGAGTTTATAAAGGCAGAGGCTAATAACTAATGACTAGTTAAACTTTAGTAGGTTAATTAATATATAAATAATAATTACTAGACTCTAAATTAAAGATAGTAAAGTAGTTTATAAGAAAAAAGAAAGCTAAAAGAGTAAAGCTCTTAGGATTTCTATAATATTTAGCTTTAAACTATAATACCTAGATATTTAGAGGTAGTATATTCTATAATCCTCTAGTAGAGTTAGTAATACTATTAAGCATTAAGTAAATATAAGTTAACTAACTTTAGTCTTTCTAGTTCTATAGTTCTATAGTATATTAATAACTAAATAACCTATATTATATAATATAACTTATATAAATATTTAGGTTTTAAGGAGATTATAAATTGTAATAATAATACATAGCTATTATAGAATAAGAGTAATAAGCTAGAAGAAGATTAAGGCTTAAAATAAAGATTAAGCCTCTATAAAGAGGCTTAGTAAGCTAGTTAGAATAGTTTAATAGATATCTCTAATAATAAAGAAGCATTAGGTATTCTCTAGCTAAGCTCTAGTCTCTTCCTTAGGTTAAAGAGAGAGCTAAAGAAAAATATTTAACCTTAGTTATACCTAACTATACTAACTTCCTTACTCTATATTATATTATTTATAATATATTCTTCTCTCTTCTTATATTAATAAAGATATAAATTATTAAAATAGTATAATATATAATAATAAAATACCTATCTATAGACTTATTAGAAAGTTAAGTCTATTACTTAAAGGCTCTTATATAAAATAAGATTTCCTTAATAGCTAAATATAAAATAAGATATTATAAAATAAAATACTTATTAAGTAAAAGAGTAAAGATAGTATTCATAAACTATTTAATAACTAGTTAAGAAAAGCTAAGTTAGACTAACTTATTAAGGAAGAAGAGAATAAAACCTAATTAAACTATAAATCAGAATATCTAGAGGCTTTAAGAGTTAGCTAACTTTTAGTCTTAATAAATACTATTACTACCTACTAAGTAGTTATTAATAACTCTAAACTAAAAGAGTATTTATCTTATTACTACTGTAAAGGAACTAAGGTATATATAAAATAAAGAGAAGGTAATACTTATTATAATACTCTAAGTTAATAACGTATTAATACTAAAACTACTTAATACCTAACTAAATATTATTAATAGAAACTAACTAGGATCTACTCCTAAGAATCTAAAAAATAATATCTCTCTAGAATATTATAAATTTAAGAAGGTATTTAATATTAACTTAGTGAGAACTATACTAAACTTTAGGATTACTAAAACTTACCTTAGTAACCTAGAACCTAATATAGAACCCCTATTTAGACCTATTTACTTATTAACTAAAAAGAAGTTAGAGGAATTAAGGAAGTATATTAAAGAAAGCTCTCTAAAAAGGCTAGATCTATCTATTAATAAGTTAAGTAAAGGTATTAGTTCTCTTTACTTTTAAGAAAGAGACAGAGCTATAGCTATATATTAACTATTAAGAGCTTAAGTATATAATTATCAAAAACTATATCTCTCTCTCCCTAATTAATAAGAACTTAAACTAATTATTATTAATAAAATATTTTACTAAGCTTAAGCTTAAGAATACTTATTATTAAGTAGGGATTAGAGAGAGTAATAAATAAAAGATAGCTTTCTATACTTATTATAGACATTATAAATACTATATTATACTATTTAGACTTATTAATATACTTAATACCTTCTAGATATTTATTCCTAAGTTGCTTTTAGAATTTATTAATAATACTTATATTATATATTTAGATAATAATCTAATCTTTACTAATAATATAGATTTTTATATAGATACTATAAAGTAGGTACTTACCTAGTTAGAAGTAAATAGCCTCTATATTAATCCTAATAAATATAAATCTTATAAAAAAGAGATTAATTCCCTTAGATTTATAGTTATTAGTTTTCCAAAATACTAGTATAATAAAGATAATAAAGAGAGGGGTTGGATAGAGCATAATATTAGTATAAAATATATCTTTTGAAAACAGAGGTATCTAGAAAGCAGGTAGTATAAAGAAATAATATAGATAGTTAATAGAGACAGGTTATATAATAAAGAAGGTTATATAACTAACTATATAACTAGCTTATAGTTATTCTAGTACTAAGCTATAGAGCCTAGTAGAGGTTAGGATCTAACCTGTTAAGTAATATAGGTAATTATTTCTATACTAGTAGTCTTTTTTTATACTAGTAATTACTTAATAAGCCTATCTAAATATATAAATTACATAATAAGTTAGGTATTATTAATAATACTTAATTAAAGTAAAGAATATCTAGTTTAGCTAATTACCCAAATCCTTCTTAAATAGCCTAAATTAGTTTAAATAGCATAAATAGCTTAAATAAGCTATTATTCTAATATTCTCTCTACTATATATATTATCTATCCTCCTATTTGAATTATAAAGGTATTATTATTGATAAGGCAGTATAAAGCTCTATTAGACTTTACCTTTATTATAATATTAGCTATATTATCTTTACTATTTACTTATTAGATCTTAGAGAGCTTACAGTACTTATATAAATAATAGAGAGCTATAATATTAATTATAAAGCTTCTTTTTTATAGTACCTAGCTTTACTAAGTACTTATATAGTAAGTAGAAGTCTATATATATTATAGTAGATATAAAGTTAGTAATATCTATCTTAGTAGTAACTTAGTATATATCTCTAAGGCTAAAATACTATAAGTAACCTATTTATACCTAGTTGAGCTATAATAAATAATATTACTATAGATTATAAAAGTAGTATTATTTATTATTTTATTAACTAATATAATAATATAGCTTAACTATAATATAAGGTTCTAATTATTAATAAATAATCTATCTATAAATATAAATAATTTAATAATAGATAGTAATAGTATAATAAAGGTTAGGCTATACTTAAGGTTATTCTTTAGCTACTAAAAGTACTTATTAAGAATTATAATATCTTTATTAATAGAATCCTAGTATTAAGTAGTTATTAAGAGGTTATAGTAAGCCTTACGTAAGCAAATTAAGGCTATATAAGCCTATCTAGTATATTATATAATATATTACTATTTTACTAATATCTTTAAGGTATTCTAAGCTTTCTATACTAGGTTAATCTTAGTACCTTAACTCTTTTAGTATAGAGTAACTACTTTAGTAAGTAATAGAGAGATTATTCTATTATTAAAGATAACTAGGGTAGTAATAGTAGGTTTCTCCTTTAGTTTAGCTATAAATTTAGCTTTCTAAAAATCTTTCTCTTTAAGAGTTAGAAAGGAAATAGTTAAAAGTCTAATAATATTATCATTTATATATTTATAATAATAAAGTAGGAACTAGTATTATTAATAATAGGGAGATATGGATTAAAGATAGAACTAGTTATTTATAACTTATTATAATAATAAGTATTATAGATAGCTTATTAAGAGGTACTAGCTTTAGTAATACTATATAAAAGTTCAATAATCTTTATAATAATACTAAGAAAATAGAGATTATAGATTTAGTTAGGTAGATAGATATAAATATCTTATATAATAGTAATTTATAATTAAATATATATCTAAGTAATATCTCTAATCTAAATTACATAATTAAGGCTAAGTAAGAATATAGAAGCTAAAATAGTTAAATACTATAATATTAAATTATTAATAATTAGGTTAAAAAACTATACTTATTAATATTATTTATACTATAAAGAATAAGATAGGACTTTTTAAAAAGAGTAGTAGTTTTATTTTTAATCTTATTAACTATATAAAATTGAAAATAATATCTATCTTACTTAGGGAGATTATAGATCTTAAAGTTTAAAAACTTTATATTTAAGAAGGGTATTAATATCCTTTTTATAGAATTTCTAAAAAAGAGAGCCTTTAGTAATAAGTTTATTAAACTTATATAGAATAAGGTAAAGTTTTTAATCTATTTCTTTCTTTATTAATAAAAGAATGAATAACTTATTAACCTTATACTTAAAAACATAAAAAAGATTAGTAATAATATAGTTTTTTTAGAGTTATTTTCTATACTAAAATAGAAACAAAGCTAGTACTAAGCTTAGAGTTAGTATTAATTAAGTTAGGGTTACTAAGGTTATTAAAGTTAGTATAAAAGAGTTTAATAATAATGGAGAAGATATTCTAAGAGCTATAAAGAAGCTAAATAATAACTAGTTTACTTAAAATAGTAATTACATACTAAGAGATCTATTATTTATTTTATTTATAGTAAACTTAAATTCTGAATTATAATAAGACATAGATAACTATATCTATCCTTAAGCTATTATAAATACCTAAAGTATTAATAACTTTATATTTAGTAATATCTTTATATAATTACCTATAGTAGTATAAATTACTATAAGATATTATTTAAATATCTCAAAAGCCCTTTATAAATAAGACCTATGAAATATATAATAAATAATAATACTTAATAATATACTATATAATATAACACAGTATATTACAGCATTACTAATACTGTCTATACTGTGGATAGAAAGGTCTAGTAAGTCCTAAAAAGCCTTACCTTTAATACGCTTTCTAGCTAGAACTTAAAGGGTTTAAGCTATAACTTTATAATATAACTAAGCCCAAATAGGCTAAATATCTATATAATATACTGTGTAAGCTATTGCGTAAGTAATTATGTAATAGAAGCCTCTAGAAGGGCTAGAATAAGTATAAATAACTCGTCTCCCCCCTATATAGCTAGTTACATAATATCTATTTTAATACCTCCTTAATTACCTAAGCTATTTCTAGTAGCTCGCTTACGTAATCATATTATGTAAGCGAGCTATATCACTAAGAATTACTTTAGCTCTAGTTATAATCTTTGGTATATATATTAAGTTATTACTATTATAGAAGTAAGTACTAAAAATAAAGAGAATAGAAATAAAACTATTAAAGCTAGTAATATTATTAATAGCTTTTATTGCTATTTAGAGACTAAAGTTAAGTTTTATATAAAATACTTCTTACTAAATAATGATATAGATATATTAAAGAGAGCTATAGTATTATTTAATTTTATTAATATAATAGTAAGCTTTAATAAGTATAACTTTAACTATAACACCTATAGATTTAGTATTATTTTTTAAGGCTTTAGTAATAAAGTTTAAATTACTATCTATAATAATATAATTAGGTAAGCCTTAGTAGATATAAATTTAGTAAAGATAATAAGTTTTCTAAGTAGCTTTTACTAAGAAATAAGAGAGAAAGTAAGTAATATTAAAGCTAGTAAGAGTATTAATAATATATAGAGTTACTTTATTATTAAAATATATAATATTATAGATAATCGTATAATTGAAGTAGTAGTTATTCTTTAGTAAAACCTTAAACAATAAAGAGGCTTTAGTATTTAGTTAGTAATATTAATAAACCTTAGTTAACTACTTAATTACTATAGTTTTAATAAAATAACTAGTATAGTAGAGAAGAGTAGCTAACTTAGTAATAAAAGAGTAGCTAACTTAGTAACAAAAATACTAAAGTTTAGTATTTATTAAGTAGCTTACTTAGGTAAAGCTCCTTATTATTAAAAAGAAGCTAGGCATAACTCTATTTATAAATAACGAGAGTAATAGTTTTACTTTATAGTAAGTAGTTATAGAGAATATTATAGTAATTACCTAAATAATTTAGATTATTTAAGTAGAGGGGAGAAGAGGCATTAAAGAGTATTATATAAGAAGTTATTTATATAATTACTATATTAACTATAATAATACTAAATAAATCTTTATAAGGTCTATTACTAAAATATACTCTTACTTAACTAGTATTTACTTTATTTATCTTAATTAATAAGTAAGGATATTATAAAGCAATAACTTATTCTTAATTAGTAATAGAGACTTTAGTAATACTTAAGTCTAGTATAATATCTTGGAAAACTTCCTTAAAGTATCTCCTATTAAGTATAAATAGCTATATAGAAGTAGAGGTCTTAGGTAAAATAAGCTATATGAGGGATAAAGAGAGTATGGAGTTTATAATAGGGTTAATATCTATAGCTATATAAAAGGCGACTTAGTTTAGTAATAAATTAGTTAGCTTATTACTATTAACTATAAATATAGTATTAGTAATATAAAAATAATAAACTTATAGAGTAAGGTAGAGTAGGATTTGTAATCCTAGTAATACATTTATGAGTATTACTTAACTTTATTAATATCTAAATTAGTAATAAGAGGGTCTTAGTTATTATTATTACCTTTAAAATTAAGTATAAAGACTTTAAAGTTATCTATAGTTAAGTTTTAAGAATAATTAGACTTAAATTTATTAAACTCTTAGATATATTAATTAGCTAAGTACTTCTATAAATATTAATTTAGCTTATAGTAAATCTAGTAACATCTAGGGCTACTATAGTAATTATTATATATTAACTAATAATATAGAGAGGGTTCTTATGAATTTAGTAGATTTTACTAAAATTTACTATAACAAGGGTAGTTTTAGTATAAATTATACTATGAATTACTATTTTAGAAATATTAATCTATATATATTATATTAAACTTATTAAGGTCTTTAGAAGCTATAAATTAGGTAGTAAGGCTTTAATTAAAATAGAAAGTAGTATTAATAGCTAAGTAGAGAGTAGTATATAGATCCTAAAGGCTTATAGAGTATTTATAAAAAGCTAGTTTATACTTATAAACGTCTTAATAGATATTATAGATTTTATATTATAGAAAGGTATTATTAATATTATATTCCTTAGTAAGGATAGGTTTAATAATAGAGAGAGTATTAAATATGATTTTAAGGTTTTTAATAATAGATTTACTAGGATTTCTATATATAAAGTTAGGTAATATAGTATTGTTCTATAGTTTCTTATTAATAATATAAAACTCTTTAGTTCTAAAGTAGCTTTTAATTATATAATAATCTCTATATATAGAGATTATAGAATCTAGTTTAGAATATATTAAAGATAATATTATTAAGTATCTTTTTTTAATATTAGAGAAAAGGCCTTAGTATTATAATCTTTAAAAATAAGTAACTTAAACTCTATATCATCTATTTGACTATTACTATACTTAATCTTAACACTATTATAAAATATTATAAAGTTAGTAAGTTAGTATAAAGAAAACATTTCCTTAAATAGTAGTATTTAGGTATATAAAAGAGAGTCCTAATTATATTTTAAGTAAGCTTAGGATAAACTTTAAATATCTTAAAAAGAATTAGGATTTAGAACTAGAGTAAATCTATAAAGAGATCTAGTAAGCTTAGGTTATTAACAAGGCTTTAGTAAATAAGAGAAATAGATATTATTAAGCGCTTTAGAAGCTATATAGAGATATTAAGGAGTAAAATAAAGTTATTAATATTTTTAGTAATTTTACTAAAGAGCTCGGGGTCTTAGTTATACTTTTTAATAAATACTTTATTAGAAATAAAGACTTTATAAAGAGCCTTAGTAATAAATACGTCTATTATTGTAATATAGTTTATAGCACTCTTAGCCTTATAAGGCTGCAGTAACTATATACTATAGTATATGATTATATAATTACACACTATAGACTATTTTACTATGCTTTCTATATACACTAATCTATAGCTAAGATAGTTACTTTTTATAACTTATTCTTATCTCTATCTATAGCTTATAATAGTTATAAGCCTAGCTTTATAGTTTATAAGTACTTCTCTAACCTCTCTAAGCTTAGGAAAGAGTAAGTAGCTTTTCTCTTATTATCTTTTACTTATTTAAAATATCTTTATATTGCTTATTTAAAATATCTTTATAATACTTAAAACCTTTTTAAGCTATATACTTTTTAATAATCTTCTTACTAAAAGCTAGGCTTTGGGGCCCTACTAACTAACTTTATTAATACCTTAACCTATACTTATTTATATAGAGTGAGGATATTTAGAAATATCTTAATTCTAATAGCCTTAATATTAAAAAGCCTTTTGATATTCTTAAGATCACTCTAACTATTTAGGAGTTTATAAATAAGTATAATATCTATGTCTAAGCTAAGTATAAAACTAACCTTATTAAGTATAAAGCAGTTCTCTATAAATAGAAAGCTAAGGAGAATTCCTCTTAGATACTTTATAAGATTACTAAATAGAAAGACTTTATTAATATTATTAAGAGTAAGGAGTTTAATACTTCTTAATATATTAATAGAGCTAGCTATATTACTCTTAAGCTTATAAAGCTAACTCTACTAACCTCTATTAAGTATAAAGATATCTAAGAGGAGTAGAGTAATATACTTAAGTTTCTCTTTTATTAATAATATAAACCTCTCTTTATAGATTCTTTTATACTATAACTACTAAATACTTATCTATTAAACTATTAATATAGTTTATCTTAAGGTTATAAATATAAAGCTTAATAATATTAGTAATAAGTTCTAGATTAACGTTTAAAATATATTCTGCCTCCTTAAATAGTAATATACCTACTTTAATAATAATATATAGAAATAAGTATATTAAGACTATAAGGATATTCTAAAATATACTAAGAGCACTACTTAATCTATAAAGTAATATAGAGAGTAGTACTATCTCTATAAGTTAGTAGTAAGCTAGAATATTATTAATACTAAACAAAGCTATAGTAGATATATGTTTCTTAAGGTAGTATACTATAGAATAGTCTTTATATAGATTTAGAACTAGCTAGATTTAGTTACCTGAGTAGAAGAGATTAGAATACCTTATCTCTTACTTAAAGAGCTTAGAATTATCCTTATTACTAAGATCTATAGTAAGCTAGCTATTACTAAGAATCTTAGTAAATTACTTAGAGCTTATATTATTTTTATAGACTGCTCTAACTTAGAGAATCTACCTTAAGCTTTATAGACTGCTTTAGATACTTCCTTTTTAGTAATAATACTTAATAAGATCTCTAGCTATTTTTATAGATAATACTATAAGTAGACTTTATAAAACTATAGCTATATTTAATAGGTTTTTATAGACTTATTAAAAGATAGCTTTAAGGATTATAAATACTAAAGAATAAAGTATAGTATATATAGGAGATAGTAATATCTCTATAGTAGAGCTATATCTATAATAACTTTATATATATAGAGTGGATTATAAAGAAGTTTTAGAAAGGTAGTTAGTATCTATCTAACTAGAACTATAGTAAATACTATAGTAGTAGCTAGAGTAAGTATAGTAATAGTAGTAGTATTAATAACTAAGAGTAACTCCCTAATAATAGCTCCTGCTATTAAGACAGAGCAGTATAGATAGCCTAGTTTAGAGGGTGCCTAGATAGGTATATTAGTTAGCATATTATAGCAGGACCTTTACCTTATTAAGGGCAGAGAGGAGAATAGAGGAGTATTATCAGTTAGTATTAATATAATTTATCTTATTATTCAGAAGCTTTTATTATTTTTACTTAACAGATTATATCTATAATAATGTTACTATATATAGAAAGATCTTTTTCTTTACTTTAGGGCCTCTAGCTGTAAAGCTATAATATTAAAATATTTCTATATAAGTATATAGAAGTATATAGTTTTATTATTTTTATCTTAGGGTTCTTAGTCTGTTCTAATAGTATCTAGAGATAGATTATTCTCTCTTAAGACTTCCTCTATAGTGCTTAAAAGGGATATAGTTCTATATTATATAAATAGGCTTATATTTAATATTAAACTATAATATATTATCCTAACTACTTAATAAAATATTAACTTTATAAACTTAGCAGTAATAATAATAGACTTTACAGAAAGATATTTAAAAAGCTCTTTATAGATTTAATCTAAGGAAACTCTAGGTATAATAGCTATATAGTTAGAGTTTTTAGATAGAAATACTTAAGATCCTAAAAATCTAGCTATAATAGCTTTAAACTTTGCTAGATTAAAAAGTCTTCTTTCTTCTCCTTAGTCTTTATAAAAATAGAGCTAGTATCTACTTTCTATAACCTAAAACCTAATAATTAGTAATAAAGTAATAAATTAATAATATTAAGTTTATAGTTATAACGCAGCCCCTCTATAAAAAAGACTATAATAAATTCACTTAGTTTATAGGTATAATTTAGGAAATACTATAGAGGCACTTTAATCTATACCCTCTACTAGTTAAGGATAATAATATAGGAACTCTATATATTCCTGCTAGTAAGCAAACCCTGTAAATATTATAAAGTTAGATATACGCTCTAGCTAAATAGACTAGCAGAACAGTAACAGTATAGGTAACACTATACTATATATAACGGGGCTAATTATATTAGGGCTAAGTAGGTTACTAAGGCTCTTATAGTATTACCTTTACTAAACCTTCTAGTAAGATACTGCAAAAAACGCCTAAAAGATAAACCTTTTAGTAAGGTATATATAAGAGATAACTCCTTAACCTCCTAAGAGGTTCTTATAGCTGGAAGTATAAAAAGCTTTATAAGCAGGGCTTTATGCCTATCCCTTATTTAGTGAAATAGATATATATAAGTATAGCTATAGTTAGGAGAGGATTATATAACTAAAGGCTATGTATATTATTAAGATGTATAGTGTGGAGTTAGAAGGTTTATTATAAAGTAAGTAAAATTACTATATAGTAGCTAGAGGCTAGATATAGTTCTTAAATTAAACTATAACGTTATATAAATTCTTAATATTCTTTATCTTATTTTTATATATTAATAACTATATCATATATATATATTAGCTTTATTTTATTAAGTTATTAAAGAATTATACTAGTTTAGATTTAGTTAGTATTACTTATCCTAACTCTAGCTTAGTAATACTAAATACTAAAGTAGATAAGTCTCCTATTTTATTATTCTAGATATTAACTATTAGGAAGTTAGCTTTCTAGAAATAGTTTTAGACCTTTAGCTTCTTTAGAGTAATATTTAGAATAATATTAAGGTTTTCCTTTTTCTTATTCTCTAGATTAATATACTTCTATAGTTTTATTAACTAAAGTCTATACTAAGTTTAACTTTACTAGAGAAGCTAATTAGCTAGACTATTAAGTATATATAGGAGGCCTAAGGCTATAGTAGTATTAACAATAGAGAGCTTACTATAGACTTATATATTAATAATATAGAGGTAATTTAGTATTATAGATTTATCTTAACAGCTTTAATTAGTATTATATATAAAAGCTAGACTATTAATTATTAAATCATATATAGAGTATAATATAATTATCTATTAAGTATATAGCTATCTAGAAATCTCTATATATAGATCTATATATTATTTATGCTCAAAAGTAGCTTATATAGATATTACTCTATTATACTATAGTTACTGCTGCTTTTATATATACTTAGCGCATTACTATATATATTAAGGGGTTAATTAATTAGATCTCTATCTATTAGTACCTAGCTATTAAGAAAAAGGTAGTTAAGACTTAATATAATAGTAATAGTCTAACCTTAACCCTTAATTGAAACCTTAACTTAATAGTAAAGAAGGCTTTAGGGTATCTTAACATATTATATATAAGGATCCTACTAAGAGCTATTAAAACCTACTTACCCTTAGTTATAAAATATAAACCTCTCTATACTTAGTATTTATAGATTTTATAGTAAGGATATATATAACTAATCCTTAAAGAAGATATAAGTAGGTATATATTATAAATATATAGTATAGAGTGACGAGGTTAATATAGTTAGGTATAACTAAGATTAAATATTCTTCTCTAGCCCCTCTAGAACCTTAAAGTAGGAGCTAGAGCTTATTTAAAGAGTATCTAGAGAGTATTTAATACCTCTCTACTATTAAACTTATCTTTTAAACTACTCTAACTAGCTTATTAAGCCTCCTTATAGAGTTTAATCCTTACTCTTAGCCTTAACTTTATTGTAACTTATAATATAGTTACCCCTCTCTAATAGACCTATTCTCAGACCTATTAAGCTATTAATTACTTAGTAGCTATCTAGAGATTACTTAATAATAAACCTTAATCTTAACCTCTCTATAATATTTATAAATTTAAAACTTAGTATTTCTTATTCTAACTATATTAGCTCTTCCTTAAATAGTTAAGTAGCTTAGAGAAATAATAAGCTAGTAATAAAGCCTTTTTTCTCTACTCTAACTACTTTTATAGCTCTATATCTAACTTTAAAGAAACTACTTTTTTTAATAAAGCTCTCTTTTTTATTTAGGGTATAGATTACTTAGTAGTTATCTATAGTACTATAGCTAGATATCTTTCTAAAAATAGTAGCTTCCCTTTTTAAGATAAGACTAAAATCTATTATTATCAAGCTTTATTTTAGTGCTTTAACTTTATTCTTTAAATTAATATATCTTTCTTTAGTTACTTTACGTTTATAGTCTTTATAGTATTATTAAGGATATACTCCCTTTAGAAATCAATAGATTTTTTATTATAGTATAGAGAACTATTAATAGTTAACTATAGGTTACTTAATATCTAGCTCTCTAGAGTAATATTAAATAATATCTAAATCTTAAGATTATTCCTTCTTTAACTATATAAGTTACTAGCTTTAGTATTAAATAGAAGATATATAAATACTAATTAATCTTCTACTATTAAATCTTTCTTTTTCTTACTTCTCTAGATTATAATATTAATACTACTGCTAATCTCTTATTAACCTCTCTCTATTTCTCTAGTAACTTTATCTTAATTATAACATAATAAATCTATTAACTTCTATTATATTAGAAAATATTAATAAGCACTAATAGGAGTCTTCTTTCTCTAATAAGGAAAGTATCTCCCTTTCTATATTTATTAATATACTATAGATATACTTCTATAATTACTATCTTTAGGCCTAATCTATATAGAAGCTAGATAATAAAGTTATTCTATACTATAAAAGTATTAATATATAACTATTACTTACTTAAAACTTCTCTAGTTAGTTTCTTAAGTTTAGTTACTAATTATATTACTTTTTAGCTATCTTTAATAAATATAAGCACTATATATATATAAGGAGCAGTAAGCTCTATATTAAGATAAGTTCTAGCTATATTTATAGTTTTATTTAACTGCTAACTATCTATAGCCTATCTATAGTATAATAGCTATCTCTAAGTACCTTAAATAGCTTTTTAAGAACACTTTTTAGAAGCTCTCTATCTTAGACTAGTATAATAAGAATAAGGTATATATCTAGTAGTTCTCTAGTAGTTATCTAGCTAACTATTTCTTAAGAGAAGATTAAAGCTACCTAATTAATAACTAAAAAGGCTCTCTAGGTAAAGAAGAACTTAGCTAATATATTAGCTAAAAAGCATAAAGCTAAAGAGGCTAAGTAGAACTAAATATAGAGTAAGTATTAAATAGCTACTATAGAGAATATTACTAAAGCTACTAAGTACTTAGCTAAGGTTACTAAAGCCTAAAGTAAGCTTCTTAAGCAGTATTATAAAAAAGTTTCCTATTACTATACTATTATAGAAACTCTAGCTAAGAGCTAGCCAAATTCCACTATAGTATAATCTTTATATATATAAGAATTTAATAAGTTCTATAATAAGATTATAAATACTTAGTGTCTCCTTAATACTATCTTAATATATCTTTAGTATTATAAAATTATTTTCTAACTTTATTCTTAGAATTATAATACTTTAGCTACCTCTTTAGAGAGTAAGAATAATAATAAAGAGATTAAAGAGAAGGATAATAATATTAAGGAGAAGAGTATTAATATTTAGTAAATTAGTTCTTTTTAGAAATATTCTTAATAAGCTACTAGTTATCTTTAAGTAATTATTATTAGCCTTTATATATTTTTCTTATCTTTTCTTACCTTATTAAAAGCTGTTAGGCTATTCTTAAATTAAGATATCTAGTTAGTATACTCTATTTCTATATAACTCCTACTTACTTAATACTTCTCTTTATATCTATAACTATTATAACCTTAAATTTACTTTGTAAGCTTCTTATAAGTTAGTTATAATATTTTATTATAGCTTCTATAAATTATCTAATTTACTATAGCTCTTTTACTTAATAAGGTATTAATAGCTTTATCTAGAATCTCTATAGATAACTATATAGTTAACTATATAGATCTTATTATTATTATTATTAATTAGGATATTCTATAGAAGTATAGCTAAACTAAAAAAGGGTTTTAACTATATTAGAACAAAAGTATTATAGATTTAGTATTTAGTATCTAACTATAGTTTATAGACTCTTCTATTATAAATCACTTAGTAAACTCCAAATAGACCTAGATATTTATTAAAAAGTCTCTATAAAGGTTACCTTTATTTAATATTCTTTATAAAAAGTAAAATAAGATCTCTTACTATAAAAATAATAAGGATTCTTTTTGTATTATAGAACTTACTATAAGTCTTATTAAATCTATATAGTAGCTTTATTACCACTTATCTTTAGATAAGTAAGTTCTAGATTCTATTTTATATAGATAGTATAGATATAGAAGTAGTTTAAGGTTTAATATTATTAAAACCTAGAGAAAGATTATCTGTTAATAACTCTATAGAGAACCTCTAGATAGGATTACAATAGGTATTATTATAGATAGATTAGGTTATTAAGAGCTAATTTACTTAGTTATCTTAGTTAATATTATAAAATATATATAGAAAGTAATTAATATTTTAATTTTATCACTCTATTTATCTATTAATTTAGGGATAAAAGGCTATACTAAGTTTTCTCTTAATAGCAAAAATGTAGCAAACCTCTACTTAGAATTTATTAATAAATAGCAATCCTTAATCTAAAATAATAGTTTTTAGGATTCTATAATTAAGGAAGATATATTTTATTAATAGTATTACTAACTTATTAATAGTAAGTAACTCTTTAGTAGGTATATATAAAGTATATTTTATAAGTTAATTAATAACTATAAAAATACTATAATAAAGCTTATTTTATTTTATAAGGAATAGAGATAACTTTATAATAAAATTAATTAATATTTACTTAAAGAGTTAGCTAGATATTAATAGAGATATAAGTTCTCTATATAGAAGATAGTATCTTAGCTCTATTTATTAATATATTATATATATCTTAATATATTTCTTAATATTCAGCTTTTAGTCATTTTAAAAAAATAACTTATATATTCTTTTAAGGGTTTTAGTAACCCCTAGGTAATCTATAGAGGGTTTATTATAAAATACCCTTAGGATTTCTTTTTAGAGTGAGTAAGTATTAAGGATAAATAAACTATTATTATAGTATAGTAAACCTAAGTTATTTAGTAACTATTAGGCTTCCTACTATTACTATTTCTTATTAATATAAAAGGGGCTTTACTATTATATATTTCTAACTTCCTCCTTACGCAATAGAGTAAGTTCTTTAAGGGTTAGAGTAATTAGTTAGCTTATAGATTATCTCTAGGTTTTAGTTCTCTTAATAGTTAGACTTAATAAGTTCTTAAACTATTATAAAAGCCTATAGAGAAATCAGTCTTTAGCTGTTTTTATTTTAATATTATTTAGGATATAGTTAGGTCTTTTTAAGAAGATATTAGCGAAGTTTTAGTAACCTAGCTAGTATTTAATTTTAAAATTAAATATTAATAAGTTTTATAAGAGGTATGCTTAGTAGTTATTAAGTATCTTCTTATTAACTAAATAGTAGTAACCTAAGTAGTTAGTAATAAACTAGATATAAATAAAGTAAATAATACTACTACTTTATTACTATATTATAGATAGCTACTAGCTTAGTATATTATAGTTTAGCTTCTTAAAGCTTATATAATATAAATATAATAGGCCTCTATATATTATCTTTTGGTTAGCTTAATATTATTTCTATTATAAAGTTTAATATATCTATTTTAACTTAGATCCAAAGAGTAGAATTAAAATATTATAGAATAGAGGCTTTTATAAATTAAGTTTATAGTTTATAGAAGGTAACTAGTGCTTTGTAGATTATAACTAGTTAACTCTTTATAGTATTTATAAGTTAGTTAGTTAAGAAGCTATAAACTTTAAAATAGTTCTTAATAAACCTTTTATAGAATTCTATAAATTCTAAAAATTACTAAATCTCTTAAATATTAATAAGTATTAGTTACTTAGTTATTACTTAAACTCTATTCTACTTTATAGTAATACTCTTTAATGAAACTATAAACTCTAGAAAGTTAATCTCTTCTTTATAAAAATTATATTTATTAAGATTAGCATAGAGACTATTTATTTCTAATTGGTTAAGTATCTACTTTATAATATTTATATAAGAATTTATGTTATTAGTGAAAATCAGGATATTATCTAAATAAATAATATAAATAATATTAATAAGTTCTAAAAGTGCTTTATTAATAAATATTGAAAAAGTAGTAGATATATTAATAAGTTTAAATAGTAAAATATAGTCTTTATAATATCTATAATAAGTATAAAAGGCTATTTTCTATTTATTACTCTCTTTAATTCTTATTTAATAGTAAGTATTCTTAAGGTTAAACTTAGTGAAATATTTTACTAATAATAATTCGTGTAAGATCTTATTAATTAGAGAGAGAGAAGCTTAGTTCTTTATAGTTATCTAGTTAAGTCTTTAGTAGTTAATATATAGCTATAGTTTCCCCTCTTTCTTAGAAATAAAGAGAATTAGTGCCCCTACTAAGCTTATTAATAACTAGATCTAGCCTTTTTATAGAGTATTCTTAATATATTTCTATAATTTTTCTAACTTCTTTTTAGCTAGTAGATAGATAGATTTAAATAGAGAGTCTGCTCTAGGTTCTAGATTAATAAAGTAAGTCTTAATAGTTCTAAAATCTAGTATAGTTCTTATTAAGTTAATATTAAATATCTTTATAAAATTATAATACTTTAGGGAGATATTATTCCTTAAGTTCTTAGATTTTAGTTAGTCTTTTCTAGTTATCTTTACTAAAGTATTAGTTAGGTTTAGTGCTAATATCTTATTAATTTAAGATACTATAATAAGCATTACTTTTGCTTTATTTTATATATATCTCAATTTCTTTACTATTATAATAAAGTAAATACTTCCTTAAGTTAAGAAAAAGGTTTAGCCTAGATCTCCCTAATTAAGGTTCGGTTTCTTAATAAAATATTAAAAAAGTCTTAGGATAATATTATAACTATCTCCCTTAGTAACTTTAAAATTATATAATACTATATATTATATACCTATTATATTACTTATATATATTACTAACCTATATATGCTATAATTTAAGCCTTTAGATTTCTATATTTCCTTAAGAGATAGTAGTTTAGTAAGCTTTAGTTAAGTTACTAATATTAGCTTCTAATTAATAATATTCTTATTAGCCCTACTATTAATAAATATAGTCTCTATTTTCTAGCTATTTATAATTGAAACTTATATAATAGCTTTAATATAAAGTAGCTATATTATATTTTATTAAATTATATATATAGTTACCTAGTTATCTTTTAGAAGTTATTTACTAAGATAAAATCTATTCTTATATTAAGGGTAGCTATATTTCTTATAATAGGAATATCTTAGTAAAATATACTCTTTCATACCATAGCTATAGTAGATAGTTTCTCTCCTAAACCCTTAGGGGGTATCCTTAGGCTATTTTAGATAGTCTTTAGTTAGTTTTAGTTAGATTTACTTTATTTTTCTTAAGTAATATTATTGAACTTTAAAATCCTAGAGTTATAATGTTAATTTATATTTTAGGTTTCTTATTATTATATCCTAAGGTTAGGTATCTAATTTTTTATTAATACTTTATAGAATTAAATATTCATTATAAACCTAGTATTTCTTATTTTAGTATTAAGGTTAAGTTAAGATAATAGTAATCTATTTACTATAATATAGTACTAAAGCTTTAGGTCTAGCTATATTATTATATTAATTATTTAGATCTCTTCTAGTTATTAATATAGAGTCTTTACCTTAATATCTTTATAATAGGTAATAATACTTTAATAAGACTATTCTAAGTATTAATAAGCTTATTTAAGTTAGATTTAAGTACTAAGGATTTTAGATTCTTTATTAATAATATTATAAGCTAATTAGTCTTTTATAGCTACCTAAGTAATATTCTTTATCTTATTTTTATATTTTATTAAGAGATATAAAGTTTATTACTTAGCTATTAAGCTCTCTAGATACTTAGTAATATATAGTATTTATTCTCAATTAACTATAATTTTATTCATAAAGAAGTATATATTAAGCTTAAATATAAATTAATTATAATTAGTTTAAATATCTCTTTTATATTTAAGAATAGAGAAATGCTTTTTCTAAAGCTTAAATTAATATTTCTTTAATTTAAAGCTATTAATAATTACTTAGTAAGTAGTAATAAGGTTTACTAAAACTAAGAATTAGCTAGTTCTTAAGGCCTCTAGATATTCTTATTTATATTTTAACTGGGTTTTCCTTTTCTCCTCTTTAATAAATTAATCTAATTTAGTCTTTATTAATTAGTTAATTAGTAGTTTATTAATACTTTACTAACTATTCTATTTAGTAAGTATTTTATTCTATAGTTTTCTATTTAATATTTAATTATTTAAGAGGTTTTATTTAGCAAAAAAGCAGCTAAGTAATAGATTTAACTTTTTAGTAAGCTTATAGTTAGGTATTATATTATTATATATTATACTACTTTAATAATCTATATCTTTATTAATATAAATAGAGAGGAGAATATATTATAAATATATAGTATGAAGTAAGGAAGTTAGTATAGTTAGATATAACTAAAGTTAAATATTCTTCTCTAGCTTTTCTAAAACCTTAGAGTAGAAACTAAAGCTTTTTTAGAGAGTATCTAGAGAGTACTTAATACCTCTCTACTATTAGAGTTATCTTTTAAACTACTCTAACTAGCTTACTAAGCCTTCTTATAGAGTTTAACCCTTATTCTTAGCCTTAACCTTATTCTAGCTTATAATATAGTATACTTATTATTAAAGCTATTAACCTTTAGGATACTTAGGATACCCTATCTTACTATTTCTAGATCTAAGTATTCCTATTCTTTTAGGTATTTAAAGACTATAAGTTATATAAGTATGTTTTAGTGGAGATACTTATTCTTTAAGAATCTTTTACTAAATAATACTTTAAATATATAACTAAAGTGTTATAATAGGTAAATATAGACTAAGGGTTATACTATAGCACTATAAAAGAGTAGATTTTATATAATAAGGAAATATCTTTATAGTAATATATTTTAGAAACGCAAAGACTTATAGCTAGAGAATATCTTAGTAAATATTATAGAATCTTAGAATAAGTGTAATATCTATACTATTTTAATCTTATCTAATTAGGCTAAGAGGAATATTATCTATATAGAAGTTATAGTATAAAATATTAAAGCAGGAGTAATAACTAGGAATTTCTTATATCTATCTACTTCTAGAGAAGGCAGAACTAATAGTTCTTAATTTTTTAGTGCTAGCAAAATAAAGCTATTATTACCTACTATAAACTAGAGTAGATAGATAGAGGCGAGAAAAGCTAAAGAATATATAAACTAGGGTAGATAGATAGAGGCGAGAAAGCCAAAGAATATATAATACTAGGTATTTACTAGTTATTACTAACCTAACTACTACTCTAGCTTTTATTAGCTTATCTATAAAAGAGTAGATAGGATCCTGAGTTTTCTAATAGATATAGTTATATATACTTATTATAATAAAGAAAGGAGTCTATATACTAAGGTAGGATATTTTAGGTCTATATAGAGGTAGATAGTTATATTAATAGATAGGAATACTAGCCTTGCTGTCTAAGAAACTAGATAACTTATAGATACCTTGAATAATTCTTTAGATATATATTATTAAATACTAAATTTAAAGATATAACTATTTATCTTACCTAGACTGCTGGTTCTACTTACTTTAGTGCTAAGTTATAGCTATATTAGGAGGGGTGCTATCTTAGCTATATACTATAAGATATCTTCTATCTCTAATCTTCTTAGGCTAGGCTTCTTATAATTAATAAACTATATAAGTACTTAAGAGGTATATTTCTTAATAGTAGGTTAGTTATTATAAGATAGTAGATATATTTATTCTCTTATAGCTAAATATTATAAAGATATATATACTAAATTAAGATTTAGTTCTATAGTTATTAATATTATATACTAAATTCTCTAGAATATAAAGGAGAAGCTATATACTAATACCTTTTATATTTCTAAAGCTATTTTTATTAAACTAAGGGTTATAATAATAGATTAGGTTAGTGGGGTGGTTAGCTATACTTTACTAGGAATAGTTATCTAGACTATTATATAAATTGCCCTAGACTTATTTATATATACTTATAGCTTTAGGGTTAGGTTTAGGATAAGGGTTAGTGTTAGGCTTAGTAGGTGTTAATATTTATAGATAAGATATAGTGGTAATAGGAAAATAATAGATAATAAGATATAGTAGATATAGGTTATATATAATATAGAAGTTTTTAAGAACTATAAAGATTAATAAGAGGACATAGTTTCTCAAATTTAAGTATATAAAGAAATATTAGTATTAGAAGTGTTAATAACTTCATATAGTTAAGACTTAAATTAAGTAATTAGCTTAGGATTCTGGAAATTTATTGAAATTAATAACTTAAATAGGAGTATTAGACTTAGTATTTAAACTGCTATTTCTAGAGGTTCTTTAACTATATTAAGAAGGCTAGTAAGAGGTTTATAGCTAAACTTCTCTTAGATATATAGAAGAGACTGTATATATATCTTCTTATTAGTATTTTATTAATAGTATTTTATTAATAGTATTTTATTAATAGTATTTTATTAATAGTATTTTATTAATAGTATTTTATTCATAGTATTTTATTCATAGTATTTTATTAATAGTATTTTATTAATAGCATTTTATTAATAGCCTTTAGCTATTACTAAAAGAATGCTACTTAATATCCCATAGCTTACTACTGTTTAGCTCTAGCCCCCAGGCTGTGTGCACCCTAATAAACTTATACTAGGTATTATAGTAACTTAAGGTAGCTAAGGATATATATAGTAGCGTTTATAATAAGCTAATTAGAAGTCCTTAGGAATTAGATAGTATATATTATAAAGTATCTATTAGAAGGGTATAGTAGTATTATCCTGCTATTAAATGTATAATAATTATATTATTAGGGTAAAGCTAAGCTACTATTATAACTTAAAAAGTATTAGTTACTAGCCTTTTATTAGCACTGCTGCTTTTTTTAAAGGTAATTAATAAAGGGTATATAAGGTAAGTAAGCTACTATTGATAAGGTAAAGTAGTGTTAAGCCTAACGAAATAGTGATCTAGTTATCTATATTAGAGAGGCTTTAGATAAATATATAATAGGTATAATACCTTTTATTTAAATATATTATTAGACTTAGTATCTTTTAATATAGTGTTATAACCTAAACTAAATAATATCTTTATATTAAGGTAGAATGCTTTTAAATTAAGGGCTTAACAAGCCTTAGTAACTCTAGATAGATTTAGATAATTAGTTATACTTAAATACTAACTTAAAACTATGTATCTAGATACTTTTACTATATTAGAGCTTTTATTAGTCTAACTAATAGATAAAGAAAGTTACTTTACTGCTATTCTTTATTAAAAAGACTATATATTATTCTAAACTTCTTCTTAGGCTTATATACTAGTTGCTCTAGTGTAAAGACTAAAGAGCTATAGTATATACTTAGGTACTAAGGGATAGTAGTGTTTTAGTAAAACTGCTCCCTTTTAGATTATATATAGTGCTTAAGACCTGCTTAAGTATATATAGCCTGGAATTAGGGTCTTAAAGGCTGAATATTATATTTATTTATAATATAAATATAGATATATAACTTAAGCCTATAGACCTAGCTAATATAACTAATAGTAATAATAACACTAAAGGATTAGGGAAATAATAGTAGGCTTTAGAGTTAGATTTAAGACTACTTATTAGGCTTTTTTTAAGTATATAGTAGTAATATAGTGGTGGAGCAATATATATTTGTTATATCTATTGGGCTAATCTTTAGTTTCTAAGCCTCCTTAATAATCTAAGAAATATTCTCTGTTTAAAGCCCCTGTTTAAGATAAAGAACTGCTCCCTAAATAAGATTAATATAATATATAGGTTTAGGAAATAGTAATATTAAAGATATTATAGATCTTAAAGAAACTAAATTACTTAGGTAAGTAGATTAGAAAGATATACTCTATAATCATATAGTAGACTAGCTAGACTAATACTAAGATAACTCTAATTATAGAATAAGATATATTAGTTAGAGAGACAGGGTTTTACTTTAATACCTACTTTACTATTCCTTAGTAGCTTTACCTTATTAAACTTAATTTAATAGTATAAGTCTGCCCCTCTAGAGTACTATTATTTATAATCAACTTTAGGGCCTAGCTTCTTAAACTATATTTTTAGATCTAAGTCTTTTCTCTATAGGCTGCTCTATTTAGAATTCTTTAATAGCATTTTAGCTATATTTAGTAAGACTATAAGTGTTTAAGAATATTTATATAATAGATTTATATAACTCTTATAGCTATTTATACTAATTATTAACTATTAGATTTTAGACTTTTTAAGCTATCTACTTATCTCTTAAAAATTTTCTAGTTATTAGTCTTTTTATAGAGTAATATACTGCTATTCTGGTATAAGATAATATAGAAATTATTTAATTAGTAGAGGCTTACTTAGCTTTATATTAACTTTATATTTTATAGCTTACTAGGTATAACTCTAGGTATCTAATTAATTAGTATCTCTCTAAATATCTCTAAGTATAAAAGCTATATCTCAATATTATCTATCTATTCTTTTATTATCTAATCTTTTGTATCTTCTTTTACCTTTCCTAATATATAGGAGATAAGCTAGATTATATATAAGTTAATATAACTTTAGTGATATAGTAATATAGGCTTACTAGAACTTACTATAAATAAGAGTATTAATTAGAGGTATAGTATAGAACTATAGTGCTTTAAAATAGAGAGCAGGATTAAAAGGTAGTAGTTAAGGTATTTAGTATAAAGGTTACTAGCTTAGCTATAGGAGTATATATTATGCTATATTAGTATACTAGCTATTATAGCTATATATTACTAGTAGTTATTGCTATAAACTAGAGTGGAGTTATTTCTAGTTACTAGAGTTAATACTAAGACTATACTTGCTATTCTATAGGAGTTGCTGTTAGCACTATATCTTGCTAAAGTACTAAAAACACTACTATATATATACCCAAAGTTTATAAAGGATTAGAGAAGTATAAGTAAAGATGTTTTATAAGTGGGAAAGGGAATTAGTTAGGAATATTAAGCTCCATATTAAAGTAGATATATATATTTAATTAGTGTTACTAAAAGTAATATTATTATTCCTTATATTAGTCTAGAAGGGTTAGATCTATGCTAATATCAAATTATGTTTTATACTAGTAATAAGAAGAATAAATTACTAGAGGAGCTATTCTTTATAAGCTAGGCTTAGTTATAAGTAACCTCTATATAGGAAAATATCTTAGATAATTAAATAAAGCTAGGCTGGAATTTAAGATAAAGCTGCCTAAAGAGAGTTAGAAAAGGTTTACCTTACTATACTTACTTAAATAGCTTAATTTTATTCTTAATATATTATGGATATATAGTAAGGTGCTTGCTTTATAAGTATAATATAATAAGTTTTATAATTAGGGCTAGAAATTATATTTCTTATTATGCTTAAGATCTTAAAGCTTTAAGTCTAAGTATTAGAGAAACTCTATTTTTATTACTAATAAAGGTTTAGTGTAGATCTTATTTATTACCTTAAGGATCTAATATAGCTATTTTAATACTTAATGCTAGGTAGTTATAGAATTATATAGGAAAAGAATAGTAGGTTAGATATAACTAAGCTTTATATTAGAGAATAGTAGATAGTAGAAAGTGAGACTTAGTGAGTTATATCTTAGGAATTACCTTTTTAGGTGCTTACTTTAGGCTTTACTTAACTAAGATATTATATATATTTAATAAATACTAATATATAGGGGTTATAGTAGGCTTTAGTATTATAATATATACTAAATACCTAGCTAAAGGGTAAATTAGATATTGGATTTTGAGCTAGATATAGTATTTAGTAAGTCTCTTATATAAAATAAACTCCCTAACTTAAAGCTCTATTTATAGAAATAAGTAAGTATTATTTATAAGTCTCTTAGCTCTAATTAATATTATTAGTAGTAGAAGATAGATGTATAAATATATATATAAGTATACCTAATCTAATAATTAATAGTCTAATATATACTATATTACTATAAATACTACTCTAAAACCTTAATTATAAAGTAATAACTATTATAACTGCCTTTTAGCTATATAGATATAGTAACTAGATCCTCTAAATTAACCTTCTATATATAAAGATATCTAGCCTTAAGCTATAGAATAGTATAAACCTATATATTACTATTCTAAATATAGATAGTATACTCTAAAGCTGCTTTAGAGATAAGGTTATAGAGCTAACTATTTTAAGTATCTCTAATCACTCTATAGATAGTATAGTAAATAATATAGTAGTTATATTACTAAGTAATGATATAACTACTATATATATTAATATAATTATAGACCTATCTAAACTAAATTATAAGCTATACTAAGCTTACTAAGTAGATTATATATTTATAGATAAGTATTATAAAGTATATTAAAAGTAATAATATATACTCTAAGACTAAAACTATAATAATATCTATCTAGATCTTCTATATCTATATTATACTGTAGATAAAGATATTAACCACTAAGTATATATACTCTATAAGAGTATTAATATTAATGCTTGTAAGCATAAGACTATAGTAAGAAGTAGCTATATTATAACTCTAAACCTCTTAGTATATAAAAGGCTATTTACTAAGTATAATATAAAGAAATAGCTTATAAAGTAAGAGAAGGTTATTACTAAAGTATAAGCTAATAGCTTTCTACTATAAATAAAGAAGCCTAACTAGTAGTTTACTAACTTTATCATGGTTCTTAGTAATAATAGCCTAGATATCTAGATCTATATATACTAAATAATAGTATAATTATATATAACTACTAGCTTCTTTATAAAAGGAGATATACTAATAGATATCTAAGTTACCCTTAATATATTTAAAATAGCTAATCTATATACTAAAATAGGCTAAGGAGTATTTAGCCCTACTATATTAGGGGATAATAAGAATACTATATTTAAGGATAACTTAGAAATATCTAAGAGATAAAAGCTAGCTATATACTAAGTATATAGAGGAGAGTAATTTATAATACCTAAAGGCTATTAAAGGGTATCTATAACTATATAAATAACTTATAAAAGAGCCTCTACCTAGCTTACTATAGCTACTATTTATTAACTAAGTGCTAGATTATATTTAAAAAACTATATGTAGAGTATCTTTTGAGAGGTAAGTCCCTCTATTACTTAGTAAAGAAGTATATTAATAATAATAAAGAGGTTATAAAGTATATTTATAAGCTTAAACTAAATAGTGAATAGTATATAGAGGATAAATAACTATATAGCTACTATAGAGAGATCCTTAAGTCTATATTTTATATATAGCTAAATAATTACTAACTCTATAACTTTATAATCCTAAACTCTAGAGTAATAATATATATATTTAATAATACTTTATAGTTTACTATACTTACTAAAGTAGTTATTAATAACTTTCTATAGATAGATATATACTAGGTTCCTATTAAGGGATATAGTATAGTTAATATTAAGGTAAAGAGGTATAGTAGAATCATAATATATCTATAACTATATAATATAATACTCTACTAAGAGTTTATAAGTAATCTTATATCTCTTAAGAAGCTATACTAACATAATATCTAGTAAAATATAAGTCTATAAAATAAGTATCTTTAAAGATTAGATTATACCTACCTCTATATATTAGATAAGAAGTATTACTAATAGAATCCTTAAGTATAGAGAAACCTTAGGGGGTACTTTATTATATAGTAAAAAGAATAAGGCAGGCACTA
Source organism: Colletotrichum neosansevieriae (assembly GCA_036785495.1). NCBI lineage: Eukaryota > Fungi > Ascomycota > Sordariomycetes > Glomerellales > Glomerellaceae > Colletotrichum > Colletotrichum neosansevieriae. Next base: position 37,634 of record JAVHLV010000344.1, read on the forward strand.
TATTTCTTATAAGCGCTTAGTAACCCCTAGGTAAGCAGTATATATATATATATATAATATAATAATAAAGTAATAATCTATTTATAGTAATACTATAATATAGTACTAATACCTTAGATATCTAGGTCTAGAATCTATTTAATACCTCTTTAATAGTATAAGAGAAGTCTACTTTACCTAAGGGAATAAGCCTATTATACTAATTAACTATAATATCTATAGTATAGATCAAGTTTGCTACTAAGTATAATAAGTACTATAAGAGTTTGTTAAGTATATAGAGCTAGGTAAATATATTACCCTAAACTTTTATAATTATAATAAAGAATATAAAGGGTATTACTTAGTGCGTTTTATAATAGATTAGCCTATAGTATATACTTAGGACTTCTAACTTATATAGTAAGGTATAGATCAACCTTTTATAGTAATTAAGGACTACTTAATAATACTCTTAATATAATATAGAGTATATATAAAGATAATTAAAACAAACCTTAAGCTTATAAAGTATCTATATATTATTACTGCTATTAAGGTATAAGGTATCTACCTTAAGCCTTCTACTACTAATACTTAAGTATAGAATAGTAGAGCAAAATAAGTAAGACCTATAATTAAAGAGTATATAAAAGCTATAGTAATAAGCATAAAGCTACTAGATATACTATAACTTAAGATAATAAAGTTATCTACCTATCTATATAACTATATATCTATAATAATAAGAGGCTAGTAAACACTCTATTAGGTTTATAGTTATAACGCAGCCCCCCTGCAAAAGACTATAGTAAATTCACCCAATTTATAGGTATAATTTAGGAAACACTATAGAGGCACTTTAATCTATACGCTCTACTAGTTAAGGATAATAATATAGAAACTCTATATATTCCTACTAGTAAGTAAACCCTTATATAAAGTTAGATATATAGTCTAGCTAAATAGACTAGCAGAATAGTAATAGTATAGATAACGCCACACTATATATAATAGACCTAATTATATTAGAGCTAAGTAGGCTACTAAGGCTCTTATAGCTTGGGAAAAACGCCTAAAAGGTAAACCTTTTAGTAAGGTATATATAAGAGATAACTGCTTAACCTCCTAAGAGGTTCTTATAGCTAGAAGCATAAAAAGCTCTACTATAAGCAGGGCTTTATATCTATCCCTCTTTCTTATTCTTATTAATTTATAATACATCCTCTAAGATAGTAGCACTATACTTAGTATATCAATATATTAGTTATATATAAAGCATATCTATTATTACTAGTAGTGCAAACTAGATTGCTATAGAGTTTAGTATTAATATAATTAATAAAAACTCCCCTTTCCTTAACTAACCCAGTCTGTTTAAAGAGTATATTATTAATATAGCCCTTAAGAAAGCTTACCCTAATACCCCTATAGAAAACACCTATATATATAATTAAATTATATAAAAATAAGTAAATATAGCAGCAGAAGTTAAATAGGTTATTATATACTCTATCTATTAGCTCTTCTTTAAACAGGCTCTCTATAATACTAAGGCAGAGATAGCCCTATAGAGATTAATACATATAGCTTATACTAAATATAGAAACCTAATATATTCCTACTAGTAAGCAAACCCTTATATAAAGTTAGATATATGCTCTAGCTAAATAGACTAGTGGAATAGTAATAGTATAGGTAACGCTATGCTATACGTAACAGGGCTAATTATATTAGAGCTAAGTAGGCTACTAAGGCTCTTATAGTAATACCTTTTAGTAAAGTACTATAAAAAACGCCTAAAAGGTAAACCTTTTAGTAAGGTAAATACTACTATATAAGATATCTAATAACTTCTTGCTTAAAGGTTAACCTTCTAGTAAGGTGCTATATATATAAGAGATAACTCCTTAACCTTCTAAGAGGTTCTCACAGCTAGAAGTATAAAAAGCTCTGCTATAAGTAGGGCTTTATATCTATTCCTCTTTCTTATTCTTATTAACTTATAATAAATCCTCTAAGATAGTAGCACTTTACTTAGTATATTAATATATTAGTTATATATAAAGCATATCTATTATTACTAGTAGTATAAACTAGATTGCTATAGAGTTTAGTATTAATATAATTAATAAAAACTCCCCTTTCCTTAACTAACCCAGTCTGTTTAAAGAGTATATTATTAATATAGCCCTTAAGAAAGCTTACCTTAATACCCCTATAGAAAACACCTATATATATAATTAAATTATATAAAAATAAGTAAATATAGCAGCAGAAGTTAAATAGGTTATTATATACTCTATCTATTAGCTCTTCTTTAAACAGGCTCTCTATAATACTAAGGCAGAGGTAGCCCTATAGAGATTAATACGTATAGCTTATACTAAATAGAGAGAGCATTACTGATAATAGCATAGCTATAAAGATATTAGTTAGCCTAATTAAATAAGAGAACTACTAGTAGATAAAGTAGTAATAGAGATAGCGTTAGTAGCGCGGGTAATAGGTAAGAGAATAAGTTAATAGTTTAGTAGTCTGTAGTAATTAAGCAATTAAAAACTATATTATTATTAAACTGTGAAATTAAGGATTATAAGGATATAGATAGGCATATATAAGTATAGCTATAGTTAGGATAGTTATAATTATATAACTAAAGGCTGTGTGTACTATCAGGAGGTGCGGCGTGGAGTTAGAAGGCCTATTATAAAGTAGGTAAAATCACTATACAGTGGCTAGAGGCTATAAACACTCTATAAGCTATTCTATAAGCACTTTTAGGTAAGTAAGTCTGCTAATTATATATACCCTAACTGTGGGAATAATCACCTATATTACCTAATAGATTAGATCCTAACCTCCACTAGGATTTATAGCCTGGCGCTAGAATAACTATAATCTAGTTAGGTAAGCAGTTATATAACCTCTAATATTATATAGTTGGTCTCTATTAACTGCCTATATTATTCCTTTATACTAACTACTCTCTAGATACCTCTCTTCTTAATATATATATCTTAAACTAATATTATACCTTATCTAACCCCTCTCTTTAGTATATTAGTATCTTGGAAAACTAACACTAATTAGTAGTTAACTTCACTATTATACTATTTATAATTATAATAAATAACCTTATTATTATATTATTTATAACTATAGATCAGTAAGGTTATATAAATAACTAAAGAGACGTTTTCCTTATCTTAATAATTCTATTTCTTAGGTTTTAAATATTAACTAATAGAAACTTTAGACTGAGTAGCTAAGTATATAGCCTCTGCTTCTGTTTTTTAAACCTCTATTTAATAATTATTTACTACTTAGATAGTTTTAGGCCTCTTCTTATTTAGATTATTATACTAATAGAGAGACTAGCTTTAAGTACTAAGTATTTAGTCTCTATAGTTAATCTATAATCTCTAAGGTTATTACTAATATTATAGATAAAGTTTTAGATTCCTTACTATTATTAATAACTATAGACTAGTCTATAATAACTTTACCTTTACTACTATAATTAATAACTATAATTCTTTATTATATAGTAAAATTATATATCCTTTCTCTTTATATCTACCCTCTTTTAGCCCCTTCTGCTTTTTATAGCTTTACTAAAACCCTACCCCTCCTACTATACTATATTATTAATAATTTGACTACCTTTTAGAGCCTCTAAAGCCTCTAAAAACCCTCCTCCCCCCTCTATTTAATCTTAAAATCATTAGTTTTGCTTATTTGAACTTTCTATAAGTCTTTTTAGTAAATTTAGTATATTTTAATATATTTTAATATACTTAGTATCTATCTATACTACTTACTAACCTTACTACCCTCCCCCTCCTCCTTTCTCCTCTCTTACTATTTAATCCCTTTACCTTAACTTTTTATTTATAATAATAATAGTAATAATCTATTAGTTAGCAGTAAGCTCTAACTACTTACTATAAAAGAGTAGTAGTGAATCCTTAATAACCTGCTTAAGTGTCTTACTATAATCCTTTTACTAAAGTTATAATTATAGTAAGATTATATTAATTATATAACTTTATAGCTTTATTCTATCTATTCTAAGATATTTAGGATATTATAGCCTTACCTTTAGTAATAACTACCTAATTTAGTTTATTTATAACTATATAGCTTAAACTCTTTAATATTAAGCTACTAACTCTACTTATTACCTACTTTTATCTTATTTCTCTCTGTTTTCCCTTTCTTACTTTAAATAACTCTCTACTCTTACTATAACTCTTCCTTCTTTATATCTTAATAATATCTCCTCTATATTTACTATTTCTAAGATATTTTAGTCTTTCTACCTAAACTTTATATTAATTATATTTAAGTTATAGTAAGTAGTAAAAAGGCTTCTAGTTAGTAGTTACTTTATTAATAATAAAGATTTAGTAAATCTATCTTAATTAGCTTTATAGTTAGTAATATTTATTTTTTTAGAGTAAAAAGATATATATTAAGTTTTTATTAAAAACTGCTTAGATTAGTTAATAATATTATTTTAACTCTAAACCTTTTCTCTTTTTCTTCTATCTCTCTTATCTTTACTAAATAACTTAAGAATTTCTTTATAAAGATTAAGAATAAGTATAAATAAAAAGAAGAAATAATCTCCTTCTTAAGGTATTTTCTCTAAGGATTAATAAGATTAAGAGATATATTAATAAACCTCTTCTATATTTAATAACTCCTCCTCTCTTTAATAAACCCCTTCTAAGTTTATTTCCTCTTTAGAAAGCCTTTTAAAGAAAGTAGGTATTATTATTTCCTTTTTAGAAAGTGCTTTTATAAAGAAAGCCTAACTTAAAAAGCTTTATCTAAGAGAAGAAAACACTAAATTCTTAGAAAAGTATAAATAAATATAAGTTACTTAATAAATAGATTAATATCTAAATCTATAGCTTAGGAAAAATATCTATATTTAAAGTATAAATATAAGTTTAATACTTAAATCTTTCTACTTACTAAAGGGTATAGATAACTATAGATTATTTAGTATATAGATTAATACTTAAAGCTATAGCTTAGAAAAGATATATATATATAAAATATTAATATAAGTTTAATACTTAAATTCTTCTATAGATAATTACTATTTCTCCTTTTTATTATATCTAAAAATATCTCTTCTATCTCTCTTACTTAAGCTTAGTATTACTCTATTATCTTTATTTTTTATAATTTTAAGATTATTATTAACCTTAATATATATAGTAAAGTCAGGGATTTTAACACTAAAGAGACTAATTTAGTAAAGACTATAAACTATATTACCTATTATATTATAAAGTATACTAAGTAGGATATCTATAGCTTATAACTATAAGCCTACTTTAAGAAAGACTTATAGAATCTTACTAAAGTCTTTAACTATATAGACTTACCTATTACTAAAGCTCTCTATAAAGCTTTTATTACTAATAGAGTATTTATTATTATTAACTCTAACTAAATAAAGAATAACCCTACTAATATTATTAAATAATTATTTTATTACTTTTAGATTAATAATAACTTTACTAAAGTTAAGTTATAAGACTTCTTATTTATTAAAGAATATACCTAAGACTCTAAATCTTTACTAAAATTACTAAAGATATTAATAACTCTATTTTAACTCTAACTACCTCTATATAGCTACTAAAAGCTTTAATAATATCTATTTCTCCTACTTATTAAAGCTCTATTAATAATCCTAAATTTATTAAACCTCTTTATAAATTTACTTTAGTTTTAAACTCTAATCCCTTCTAGAGTATTTAAAATATTTTATAAGTCTATTTTAAGTAAAATATAAACCCTCCTTTATATACCTAAATACTACTACCTAAGGAAGTCTATCTTTATAATAACTTACTAATTTTATAAAGTTTTATAATAGTAAGGACCTTAAGTATAGTAGTAATAAGATAGATATTTTAGAATCTAAATTACTTATTTTTAAAGACTATTATGCTAAAGTTAGTATTTCTCTATAGTAGTATGCTAAGGCTTTCTCCTTAATATTAAAGAGTAATGCTTAGTAATACTACTACTAAGACAGAGCAGTGCAGATAGCCTAGTTTAGAGGGTGCCCAGACAGGTATATTAGTTAGCATAGTATAGCAGGACTTTTACCTTATTAAGAGCAGAGAGGAGGATAGAGAAGCATTATTAGTTAGTATTACTATAGTTTATCTTATTATTTAGAAGCTTTTATCACTTTTACTTAAGATATTATATCTATAATAAGGTTATTATACTCAGAGAGATCCTTTCCTTTATTCTAGAGCCTCTAGATATAAAGCTATACTATTATAATATTCCTATATAAGTATATAGGAGTATATGGTTTTATTATTTTTATCTTAAGGTTCTCAGCCTATTTTAATAGTACCTAGAGGCAGATTCTTCTCTCTTAAAACTTCCTCTATAATACTTAAAAGGGGTATATTTCTATACTATATAAACAGGCTTATATTTAATATAGAACTATAATATATTATCCTAACTACTTAATAGAATATTAACTTTGTAAACTTAGCAGCTATAATAATAGACTTTATAAAATAATATTTAGAAGCCTCTTTATAGATCTAATCTAAGAAGATACTAGGTATAATAGCTATATAGTTAGAGTTTTTAGATAGAAATACTTAAAACCCTGAAAATCTAGCTATAATAGCTTTAGACTTTACTAAATTAAAAAGTTTTCTCTTTTCTCCTTAATCCTTATAAAAATAGAGCTAGTATCTGCTTTCTATAACCTAGAATCTAATAATTAGTAATAAAGCAATAAATTAATAATATTAGTCAGGCTAATAAGCTTAACTAAGAGAATTTAAGCTCTATCTTAGTTACTATATAGTTAATATCTATAGGATTAAGGAAATTATAGTATTATATTACTTATAAAAAAGAATAGAAAAGAGTCTATAAACTTATAGATAGAATAGAGGCTATAACTACTCCTAGCTATATTAAGAAGAAGAGCTTATATACTTATAGGAGAGATAGAGGCTATAACTACTTTTAGTCTATAATTTATAACTACTATCTAGGAAGAGAAGGAGGTTAAAGCTCTCTTTCTCTCTATTTACTAAATTATTATAGATTAAATTGCTATATAACTCTTCTCTTTTACTATTAGATAATTTAAATATTAATAAACTTTAGTATTAATACTAATATTAAATTATAATAAATTATAATAACTACTTACTATACTATATCTAAGTAATACTCTAAGAAATCTAGGAGAGCTTTTAAAGTTAGTATATCTACTTTAAACTCTTCTAGTTTTAAGAACTCTACTCTAGGTATAAAACCCTTTAAGAGAGCTATATTTAAGAGCATTTAGAAATAAGTTCTTTACTCTACTATTATAGATAATAATAGATATAAGAAGTCTTTACCTTTATAGTTCTAAAGTACTAAGATTAGTTACTAGGTCTATACTAATAAAGATATTTATAATAAGTATAAAAACTATAGAGGTATAGCTTCTCTTAGATTATAGAGAGTAAGCTTAGACTAGTAGCTAGATAAAGTTATATCTATAAAGGCTACTACTATACCTTTTATAGAAGGCTTAGCCTCTCTGCTTACTATTAGCACTATATAAGTAATTAAGAAATTAGCTAAAGCTATATAAAAGTAGTATACTACTACTCTAATTATCCTTTATAGTTTAGAAGCTTCTAAGTTTACTAGTAATAATATTTCTAACTTCCTTAAAGATTATCTATTCTATACTAAGCTCTATAAATAGAATAAAGAGAAGATAATTACTCTAGTTAGCTAGCACTATATTAAGGCCTATTAGTAAACCTTTAAAAGTATTTCCACTTAATATAATAATTAGCTCTCTCTTAAAGATAACCTCTATAAGATATATAGTATTATAAACCTAAACACTTATCTAGACCCTAATAAGAAGCTCTAAAGCCTTATTTCTAGCCTAGAGATTAGTAATTCTAGATATATCTCTAAATTTCTTACTAAGATTAGTAATCTTTAAAATAGAGCAGCTAAAAAGAGACTTTCTATACTATCTAATATAGAGATTAACTATATTATCTTCTATTACTTTTCTAAGTAGACTATAAGATATATCTTAAAGATCCTCTATAAGGATTACTAGAGTCTCCTTTTAGTCTCTTAGATCTAAATAGAAGTTATAATTACTAAATAGGTTTAGTCTTAATAGATATATATATAACTATAAGGTATTAGAGAGGATATCCCAGCTAGTATACTAGTTATTATACTTAAGTATAAGCAATTAAGAGTATTATCTATAAAAGCTAAGCTAAAGGATAAGATAACTAGTACCTCTAACTAGAAGGCCTAAGTAGATAACCTTACTATTTACCTTAAAGATATAGAGATTAAGTAGATTAGAACCAGATACTATACTAATATACCTTAATATAACTATACTATTAATAAAGTTAGTATATATACTACTAATATAACTAATACCTAGTTTATATAGAAGCCTTTATAATATAACTATTATAGTAGTAACTCTTATAACTATAGCTCTATATATAGAGGATATAGCTATATACTCTTTAATCTAAGAGGAGGCAGTTACTTAAAATCTATAAGCCTTAAATTATACTACTAGCTAAGATCTCTAAGATTTATAGAGACTATTAACCCTAACACCTACTATACTTATAGTAAGAAAGGATATCTTACTAGAAATTATAAAGCTATTAAAGCCTTCTCTAATATAAAGCTATACTTATTTTATAGAAGCTGCTAGTAGATTAGCACCCTATAAGATCCCCTCTATATCTAGGTCTCTAATAAAGAGATTAATAAAGGCTACTAACAGGACTAGTATAATCTGATAATTATTTCTTTTCTAATCCTTATAGCTAGTATAGATAAGACTAAGCAGCAAAAAGCTAATATTCTTACTCTTTATAGATACTTTCTAAGCTTTTAGGGAGTTAAGTTCTAGCTTAAAAGCTATAAGCAGTCTAATAAGCATACCTAATATACTATATAAGAAACTCTAAAACTCTTAGCCTCTACTTTAGCTATAAAGACCCCTCCTATTAGTATAGTAACCTTAGATACTACCTATAATATTCTTAATATCTATATACTAGCTTCTAGTATTCTAGCTATAATTCTCTCTATAGAAATAAGTATTAATACTATAACTAGATTATAAACTCAAAACTACTATATAACACCTTATCCTGCTACTAGATCTAAGAAGAGGGTCTATATTATAAACCTAAATATAGCTTATTTTCTTACTCTACTTCCAGAGCCTTATATTAAGGAAGTTATAGAGAAGAATAAGAATATTCTAGTTAATAATAGCCCCTTAGAAGCTCCTAAAACCCCTTAATCTAAGTCTTTTATTATAATATTAGAGAGCTAGATCCTCACTAAAAACCTATAAGCTAAGCAAATAAATAGAAAGATTACTATTCCAGAATCCTTCCTTAACTAGGTCTAGTATAACTATAATAATATAGTCTATAAGTATATAAAGCTAGTTATCTAAAACTACCTCTAGTAGAATAGCAATTAATAGCTAGATATATTTATACTTATAGAGAGAGACCTACTTAGCTATATTATAAAAGCTTCTAGATTAAGTAGCTAACTTATATAAGAGATTAGATATTAAAATAATATATAAGCAGACCTAACTCTTATATCCTAGTATAAAGCGCTCTTATAACTAGAAATTAGCACTATTAAGGCCTATATTTAAGTCTAAGTTTATAAAGAGGAGGCTATAGCAGTTTAGATACTTTATAAAGCTACTATAATAGACTAAGAGCAGGGTTTAGATATAATCTTCTTTTACCTAATATTCTACTTAACTCTCTTTCCTTTAACTAGTATCTTTTCTCTCTTTATAGATATAATTTATAGTTTCTAAGCCTTTATAAGTAGCCTAGTACTTTCTATCTTTAATTAACTACCTCTCTATAATATAGTAAGTATTAATATAATAGATATTATTCTATTTAGTACTTAACCTAAAAAGAACCTTAATATACTAGTTACTTTCCTTAATAATTTAGCAGAGCACTTATACTATGCTATAGTTACCTACTAGTATAGAGTTCTTACTATATAAGACTTTATTATACTATACTTCTAGGTTACTATAAGGATTAGCTAGTCTGCACACTTAGAGCAGTATAGGATTATTAATACTAGTACTACTATTAATATTATCTCTAAGAAATATATTAGCTATAATAGAATATAGAAGAGTGTTATCTCTATATATCTTAGAGTCTAAGGCTTTATAGATACTTAAGCTATAGTAACTTTTAAAGGTATTATAGTTAAGGATATCTATATTAGCAGCTATTATATATCTAATATACTCTTTTTTATTAGCCTATATAATAAGATATCTAAGAATATAATTCTTAAAGCTTTATTATTATATATACTAGAATAATACTAGAATACTTACTAACTTAAATAATTAATATCTTTTAGGCTAGTAATTAGAAGATCTATGCTCCTTTAATATTCTATACTTTAGATTCTACTAGTTATTTTGCTACTATTCCCTCTAACTCTACTAGTTTATCTTATACTTAGTAAGCCTATTTAATTCCTATAGAGGAGGGAAAATAGAAGCTACTACTACTAATTCTAATATAGCAGCTAGCTTAGCAATTATAGAAATTAATAGATAACTAAGTAAAAGTCTATAACTATAGCCTTATAACCTAAAAGGCTAGCCTAGCTTATATATACTAGAGGAGGTAATACTAATAGTAGAAGCTAATTTACTAAAAGGTTTTAACTTTCTAGTCTAAGAGGAATTAGAGGAGGATAAAGAGGTTCTAGTAATATTTAATAAAAATCGTAGTATCTTCTATATAATACTTAAAGTCTCTCTTAAATAGGCTATTATACTAAGAATAGAAGTAATTATCTAGACTATTTTAGAATTATAAGAATATGCTCCTAGATACTAATTTTATAAAGATAAGTAGCACTCTAACTATTATAAACTCTTTTTAAAAAAGTCCTATAAATATTACTACTAGAGAAAGAGAAAGAAAGCTAACTATATAAACTCTAACTATATATCTAGCTATAAAATAGAGAAGATTCTAGCACTTCTAACTAATATTCTAAGTAAGCCTCTCTTCTTCTAGGAGTAAAGCAGAGATAGAGACTAGCTAACCTATTAGTAAAAGGAGAAGCTAATCTCTACTAAGCTATATAATAGCACTAAGCTTATATTATTTAGAATAGCTAAGTATCTCCTTATATATAGTAAGGCTACTCTTTTTAGAAACTAAAAGACTGCTATTAGTATCCTTAATATAAGAGGATCTAAGTATACTAAAACTCTTAGCTATATAGCTAAGAGATTTAACCCTATTATCTAGAAGTATTATAAAGAGTAAGTAGTATATAAGACTAATATACTAAAGTTTATAACTTATAAAAAGCTTTAGTAACTTCTCCTTTCTATTAAAATATGCTTCTTACTCTTTATAAATCTATTTAACTTAGAATAGGAGATTAGATTTAATATAGCTAATACCTAGATATACTATTAGTCCTATTAGAGAGAGAATCTCCTAGAAAAGGTTCTAATAAGGATCTAGAATAAACTAAGAACTAATTATACCTATAATAAAAGGCCTCTAGCCACTACACAGTGATTTTACCTACTTTATAACAGACCTTCTAACTCTGCGCCGCGCCTCCTAACAATACACACAGCCTTTAGTTATATAATCCTATCCTAACCACAGCTATACTTATATATGCCTATCTATAGCCTTATAATCCTTAACTTCACAGTTTAATAATAATATCTATTAACTTATCCTCTTACCTATTACCCATACTACTAATACTGCCTCTATCACCACTTTGTCCACTAGCTGTACTGTTATTAGCAATGCTCTCTCTGTGTCATAGTTAGCATAAGCCATACTCACTAATCCCTATAGGGCTGCCTCTGCCTTAGCATTACAGAGAGCCTGTTTAAAGAAGGGCTAATAGATAGAGTGTGTAATAACCTATTTAACTTCTAAAGCTAGGTTTGCTTATTTTTATGTAATATAACTGTGCATATTAGCGTCCCCTATAGGGGTATTAAGGTGAGCTCTTCTAAGAGCTATGCTAATAATATGCTCTTTATATAGGCTGGATTAGTTAAAGAAGGAGGAGTTTTTATTAATTATATTAATACTAAACTCTATAGTAATCTGGTTTATATTACTAGTAATAATAGGTATATCTTATATATATCTAGTATATTAATATACTAGATATAGTGCTACTATCTTAGAGGATTTATTATAAGTTAATAAGAATAAGAAAGAGGAATAGGTATAAAGCCCTACTTATAGCAGAGCTTTTTATACTTCTAGCTGTGAGAACCTCTTAGAAGGTTAAGGAGTTATCTCTTATATATATAGCACCTTACTAGAAGGTTAACCTTTAAGCAAGGAGTTATTAGATATCTTATATAGTAGTATTCACCTTACTAAAAGGTTTACCTTTTAGGCGTTTTTTATAGTACTTTACTAAAAGGTGTTACTATAAGAGTCTTAGTAGCCTACTTAGCTCTAATATAATTAGCCCTATTATATATAGCATAGCATTACCTATACTATTACTATTCTACTAGTCTATTTAGCTAGAGCATATATCTAACTTTATATAAGGGTTTGCTTACTAGCAGGAATATATTAGGTTTCTATATTATTATCCTTAACTAGTAGAGGGTATAGGTTAAAGTGCCTCTATAGTGTTTCCCAAATTATGCCTATAAACTGGGTGAATTTATTATAGTCTTTTTTATAGGGGGCTGCGTTATAACTATAAACTTAATATCTATAATAACACTCTACCCTTTATATATAGAGAGGTTAATATAATATATAAGATAAAAGATAAAAAAGTCTAGCTAGTTAATAACTTACCTTCTAATAGCTTAGTACCTAAAAGAGACCTAGAGTAAAAATTAAAGGCCTAAGTAAAAGTAAAAGAGAATCTTAGATTAGTATTAGAAAGTATCTTTATAAACCTTATCTAACTAAAGTTTTTAACTATTTCTAAGAGGGAGTAACTTATAGTAGAATAACTTAATAAGATCCTAGTAATAGTAGACCACCTTAACTTAAAAGAGAAGAAGCTTCTCTCTAAAGTTCTAAGTAATAGAGAGAAGGCCTTTATATAGAGTTTTAAGTATTATAGATCTATTTATCTATCTATAGCTCCTCTATAAGTAATTAGAGTTATCTCTTATAAGGCTTAGTAAGTAAAAAGCATACTAATTCTAAAAGTCTTAGAGAGTAATATAATAATAATCCTAAAGAATAGACTAAAGAAGGATATCTTTAAATAAAGCTATAAAGTCTACTAGAACCCCTTCTTCTTAGTTAGAAAGAAGGATAGAAAGATATATCTTATTAACTCTATAACTAAGATTAATACTATTACCCTATATAATATAGCTTTGCTCCTATTTAGTAATAAGTTCTTAGAAGACTTTATAATATACTAGCTTCTCTTACTATTAGATTTCTTTTCTAGGTATAACTAAGTTTTACTAGATCTATATAGCTATAATATTATAACCTTTATAATACTAATTAGCCTCTTTTAGATATATATCCTGCTTTAAGGAGCTACTAATTCTATAGCCTAGTTTATAAGAGTTATAATATAAATCCTATATAACTTAATTCTAATCTGCTATAAAGCTTTTTTTAATAATATAGCTATTAAGAGCCCTATCTTAAAATATAATAATAAAGAAGTTCCTAGTTATTCTAAACTATATAGATATATCCTAGAATATATCTAGAATATTAATAAGGTTCTTATTAATATTAAGTTAGCTAGCTGCACTTATAAGAAATTATAGTAGGCTTAGCAATCTGTTACTATTATAGGATATATTTATAGTACTAGCAGCTAATAGCTAGAGGAGTTAAAGATTATTAAGATTAGAAAATAGAAGGTCTATAATAACCTTACTAATCTCAGATCCTTCCTTAGTATTATAATATTCTATTAGGTTTAGGTTTAGAAATTTTTAGCTATAGCTAGGCTACTTATAGCACTCTTAAAGAAAGATATACTGTTTAAATAGAACTAGCCTTAATAGTTAGCTATAAACACTTTTAAGAACTAACTTACCTCTATTCCTATCCTTATTAAGCTTAACTATAGCACTAATATAAGTAAAATCTACCTTATAGTTAATACTAGTAGCCTTAGTTAGAGTACTATTCTTAGTTAATATATTAATAGTAAGCATATAGTCTCTAAATATAAGAGTAGCTTATAGGCTAGTATAGAGCTAAACTATAATACTAGAAAGAAGGAGTTAAGGGATATACTTAAAGCCCTTAAATAAGTTTGCTTTTATCTCTATAGTTACCACTTTATACTAGAAATAGATACTAAGACTCTTATTACTTAGCTTAATAGTACTACCTCTAATCTACCTAGAGCTCTTATTATCTAATAGATCTTATAGATTTATATATTTAATTTTAAAGTTAAGCACCTACCTAGAAGCTAGAATATTATAGCTAATAGATTATCTTATAAGCCTAGTAAACTATTAGATAAGCTTAACTAAGATACTAAAAGAGAAATTAATAACTAGATTAATAAGTAAATCTTCTTTATAAACCTAATTACTATCTCTTTCTTTAATAAAGTATAAGCAGATAGAGATAGAATCTGCCCTACTAAGATTCTTACTACTAAAGTTAATAATATCCTATAAGAGTCTTTAAAGCTTATAGATATCTCTAATACTATACTAAATAGCTCTTTATACTAAAATTACTACTTATACTGTCACAATATAGTTCATAACACTCTCAGCCTTATAAGGCTATAGTGGCTGTGCGCTGTGGCGCGCAATTACATAATTGCACATTGCAGACTATTTCACTGCACTTTCCGCGCACACTAATCTATAGCTAAGATAGTTACTCCTTATAACTTACCCTCACTCCTACCTATAGCTTATAATAGTTATAAGCCCAGCTCTATAGCTTATAAATACCCCTCTAACCTCTCTAAGTCCAGGAAAGGGCAAGCAGCTTTTCTCTTATTATCTTTTACCTATTTAAAATACCCTTATAACACTTAAAACCTTTTTAAAGTAACCTTATAATAATAGCTGCACACTCTTTAATAACCTTCTCTCTAGAAGTATAGCTCTAGAGCCCTGCTAACTAGCCTTGCTAGTACCTTAACCTATACTTATCCACACAGAGTGAGAGTATTTAGAAGTATCTTAATCCTAATAGCCCTAATACTAGAAAGCCTTCTAATACTTTTAAGAGCACTCTAACTATTTAGGAGTTTATAGATAAGTATAATAACTACTTCTAGGCTAAGTATAAGACTAATCTTATTAAGTATAAAGCAGCCCTCTAAAAGCAAAAAGCTAAAAAGAATCCCTCTCAGACACTCTATAAGACTACTAAGCGTAATAACTCTATTAATATTATTAAGAGTAAGAAGTCTAATACTCCCTAATAAACTAGTAGAGCAGGTCTTACTACTTCTAAGCTTATAAAGCTAACCCTATTAACCCCTATTAAGTATAAGGATATCTAAGATAAGTAGAGTAATACACTTAAATATCTCTCTGCTAATAGTATAAACCTCTTATTATAGATTACCTTATACTATAACTATCAGGTACTTATCTATTAGACTGTTAATATAGTCTATTTTAAGGTAACAGGGATAAAGCTTAATAATAAGAATAATAAGTTCTAGATTAACCTTTAAAATATATTCTGCCTTCTTAAATAGTAACTTACTTACTCTAATAATAGTATATAGAAATAAGTATACTAAGATTATAAGAATATTCTAAAGTATACTAAGTATATTACTTAACCTGCTAAGTGGTATAGAGAGTAGTACTATCTTTATAAGCTAGTAGTAAGCTGGAATATTACTAACACTAAGAGAAGCTATAATAGATATACTTTTCTTAAAATAGTATATTACAGAATAGCTCCTACTTAGGCCTAGAACTAGCTAGATTTAGTTATCTAAGTAGAAGAGATTAGAATACCCTGCCTCTTACTTAAAAAGCTTAGAATTATCCTTACTACTAAGATCTATAGTAAGCTAGCTACTACTAAGAGTTCTAGCAAATTACTTAGAGCATATATTACCCTTATAGGCTGCTCTAACTTAGAGGATCTACTTTAAGCCTTATAAACTGCTTTAAATGCTTCTTTTCTAGTAGTAATACCTAATAAGATCCCCAGCTACCCCTATAAATAATACTATAGGTAGACCCTATAGGACTATAGCTATATTTAATAAATATTTATAGACTTACTAAAAGACAGCTTTAAGGATTATAAGATATTAAAGGATAAAGCATAGTATATATAGGAGATAGTAATATCTCTATAGTAGGGCTATATCTATAATAACCTTATATATATAGAGTGGATTATAAAGGAATCTTAGAAGAGCAGTTAACACTTATCTAACTATAGCTATAGTGGATGCTATAGTGGCAGCTAGGGCAGGTATAGTAATAGAAGTAGTACTAGTAACAAAGAGTAACTTCCTAATAATATTTCCTGCTATATTATTAACTAAAGCCTTTTTAAGGATAAAAGCTAAGTAATCTAAGTTTATTCTATAGTATTTATATTCTTTAAGGAACTATATACTCTCTCTAATAGTATTATTTTAGATAATTATAGGGCTCTCTATATTATTAATAATAAGAGAAAGCTAGTTTCTAATACCTTTATATACTTATATAATAATAAGGTGATTAAAGTTAGTAGTATAAGCATACTAATTATTAGGAGGGGCACTTAGATTATCCAGGGCGTATTTAAAGACGCCTTAATAAGTAAAAAGAGCGCTCTAATCTTAAATAACATTACTATTATTAAAAATATATATACTAATATTATCTTAGAAGTGCTCCTCTTTAAGATAGATATCTAGTATAATAGCTATAACTACTCTCTGTAATTTAGTAAGCTAGGTAAGTCTACTTATATAAAACAGCTACTATATAAGAGTAACCTAGTCTTCTTTAAATATAACTCTATCTCTGCCTATCCACCTAGTTTAAGTATTTCTATAAGTAGTGTAGGTATTATAGCCCTCTTAAATAACTAGAAGCTAATATACCCCTTATACTACTATGCAGCTAAAAGGTCTAATAATATGTAACTATAGCACCTCTAAGCTAGTTACCTAGGCTAGAGTGTTCTTAAACGCCTTATATATAACACTTAGAGGGTAAGGATTAAGACTCTATTATATATTTAATATAAATTCTATGCTTAAGTATATACTAAGTAAGTTATCTTATATAGTATATCTGAGGCTAGATCTCTCTATTCCTACTACTATATAGCTTAGAACCTCTTTAACTACTAAAAGCTTAGCAGATTATATACCTAGATATTCCTTATTAAAGATAAGTATAGTAGAAGACTCTTTAAAATTCTCCTAGTCTTAAAAGAGCATAATAAAGTATTTGAGGCGCTCTGGACGTTTAAATACTAGATATAAAGATAGCAGGAACTTACTATCTATAAGATCTGCTATAATATTAAGTATACTATTATTACTATATAAGGCTTCACTTAATATAAATAATAGGTAGAGGAGCTTAGAATTAATCTTAAGCTCCTACTAGTAAATACTAAGGAGCCTATAAGTAGCAGAGAGTATACTAGCTTAGAAATTATCCTAAAAGCGCTTATAATACTAACTACTGCTCACCTATCTAAGTACTTTATCTTAGAGGCTTAGAGAGCAGCAGTCTTTATTTTTAATATTAGCCTGCATACTATAAATAACTAGTAAAGCCCTATTTAGATAGAACTTAAATAGTTCTAGAACTACTTCTAATAGTAGTAACTAGACTTTATACTTACTATATATTAAAACCTATACCTATACTAGGAAAGCTTATATACCTATAGCTATAAAGCTTATCCCCTTAAAGGGAGTTATAAAAAAGGTATTAGAAGATACTATTATAAGGTTAACTCCAGAGCCTATCTTAGATACCTTATAGGATATATATTAGAAATATATAACCTATATAGGATCTAAGTTTCTATACTTAACTAGGTTATTATTATATATAATATATACTTTAATAAGTTAAAATTCTACTCTCTAGATAATAAGAAGGAGGCTATAGATATCTAAAGTGCCTAGATAATTATTAATAAGGTTAAAATATCTGTTAAATCCTCTAATATAGTCCTTGAGATCTTAGAGGTGCTTAATAAAGTAAATAGTAACCTTATAATAAATAAATAAACTACTAGTAGGCTTAAGTTCTCTATACTAGCTGCTTCTTATAGTTTAAAAGTGCCTTATACTGCTACTATAATATAGCCTAAGAGTATACTAGCTAGAATATAGAGAGAACTGCTTACTCCTAAACAAACTCCTAATCCTAAAAGCATACTAGGATTAAGTTTAGACACTCCTATAATACTAGAGCCCTACCCTAAAGTGTAATGCGCTATTACTAAGGGTATAGACCTATATCTACCTGTTTTAAATACTTAAAAACTAGCTACTTAAGTACCTATAAAGGAGGAGAGCTTATAGTAATCTAGATAAGACTCCTTCTTAGTAGCTAAAATAGATTTCTAACCTGCTTATTATTAATACTAATAAATTAACTATAAGCCTCTAATATAATAGAGTACTAGAGAGTAGTATCTAAGAGTCCTTATAACTCTTTATTTAGAAAAGAGCTTACTAGATAACTACTAGAATACTTTCTTTATAACCTTTATGCCTAATTAGTATAAAGCTATTATAGAAAGCACTCTTAGATATAAGACTCTATACTTTACTATTATAGTATATCTATAAGATAACTCTAAGATATATCTAAATACTAAGTAGAAGATAATATACTTTATAGAAGATCTCTTAAAGCTTCTAAGTAACTATTTTAAAGCTAGAAAGCTAAAAGAGCTGCTCTAAGATATATTTTAAGAGGCTATAAATAAGGAAATTAATAAGCTTATAGCTAAGAGAACCTAGTATATTATTAACTAGTCTAAGATATACTTAAAGCCTCTTCCCTTAAAGTGGGTATATATCTATAAGTTCTAAGATAACTACCTTAATACCTGCAAAGTGCAAATCTATATATAAGAGGATATATAAGATACCTCCTCTCTTAGCTTAACCTATACTACTATACTTATAGCCTAAAGCTTATACATAGTAGTAGTAATTGCAGCCTAGTTTAACTATAAAATACTCTAATTTAATATTATTAATATATTTCTAAATATAGATATTAACCCAGATAGAGAGCTAGTTACCTGCTACCTCCTAGATAGCTTTAAGCAGGCTAGCAAAGTTATAGAGCTTAATAGAGCTCTATATAGCTTAAAGAATATATCTCTTCTATAATATAAGGAATTCTCTATAACTTTATATAAGCTTAGACTCTCTCTATATAATAAGAAGCTCTGCCTTTTTTAAGATAAGCACTATAAGGTCCTGCTCCTATTCTATATTAATAATATCCTTATTTTATTCTATTAAGACTATGCTTTTAAAGCTTAGAAGCTTATATAAGAGATTAAGAAACTATATAAACTGCATAAACTAGGCTCTATTAAATAATACTTTAAGATATATATTATGCAAAACTAAGTAGCTAAAAAGATTTACCTAGTCTATAACTAGTATATTAAAACTATTATAGAGCGCTTTAGCCTCTATAATAGTATTGCTCTAAGTACTCCTATACTAGTTACTAAGCTTATAAAGAATCCTAGTAAGGCTACTATTATAGAAGTTAAGAACTACTAATTGCTTATTAGAAGTATCCTATATATAGTAATAATAATATACCTTAAAGTAGCCTTTACCATAGTATAACTCTTCTACTTCCTTATAAATCTAAGTATATAGTACTTTACTATAATAAGGCAGTATATATAGTATCTCTATATAACTTACTATCTTATAATTTGCTATAACAGCTTAGGGGGTAATAAAGAGACTTCTATACTACTAATTATTAGTAATACCTTATTTACTAATAATAAAGAAATATATAGGTTATTATAAGACTATATAATAATACTCTTTAGAGGTGTAATTTAGTGGAAAGCAGCCTATTAAGTAATAGTTATAATATTAATAACTAAAGCAGAGCTTCTAAGCTTTAAGCATACTACTAAAGAGATAATAGCTCTTTAAAAGCTATACTATAACCTTACTTTAAAGCTTAGAGATATTTAGAAAGTCTATTATAATAATTAGCAGACTATTTAACTAGTAGTTAGAGAGGGAGAGCATATTTTAACCTACCTATAGTATATTAATATTTAGAATATATAGCTATACTAAAAGCATATAAAGGGCACTTTTAAAGTGCTCTATATGCTTATAGATAAGATACTAGTAGATAGGCTTATAAAAAGCCTCTTCTAAGCTAAGTTTAAATACTTCTAAGCACTGCTAAACCTAGCAGATACTTGCTATATTATTATAATAAAGGGGAAGTAAGTTTAAGAGCATAGAATAAAGCTCTATTAGGTCTAAAAGCTAGTAGATATTATTTACAGGGCTATAGCCCCCCTATATATAATAGCTAGGCAGAAAAGCAATTCTCATAGATATACTAGCCCCAGGTATGCTAGCCCTATACCTCCCTGAACGCTAATAAGTAAAGGGTATTAATACCTAAAGGTATATATTTAATAATAGGAGCGCTTTTTAGTATAGATAGCTATAATAAGGCAGTTAATAAAGCTATTAGCTATACTAGCAGGTAGCTTATAGAAAGCTAAAAGGCTTACTAAGTAAGTATATATACTAGTAATAGTACTACTAGGAAGAGTAGTAGTTACAGAGACCTGCTAAGAAGAGCTAGCTAAAGCTAGCTCTCTTATAGCAGCCTCTAGGCATATAATAACCTGGAGCTCCTCTTCCTCCTCCTGCTCTGCCTTCTCTTTCTCTTCCTTTTCCTTTTCTTCCTCCTCTTTAAGAGCAGCCTGGAGAACCTAGTACTAATAGGCAAGAGCCTAGATAGATAAGTTAGCACTATGCTAAATTATCTTATATATATTTGTATATAAGTGTGAAATACTTATAACTTAGTTATTACTATTATAGGCCTTATAGTAGTGCTTATAGGGCGTAATAGTAGTAGCGGGGAGGGGTTAGCAGTTATAGCTAGCTAGGTAGTAGCAGTAATACTTACTAGTACTATAAAAGCAGTAACTAGAGCTCTTACCTATAAGCAGTAAGTATATATAGCTATAACACAGATACTCTATTAGCTTACTAGCTCCCTCTAGGATAGTAGAGGAAGCATAGAGCTTCTTAGCAGAGCCTAGGATTTTTTTACTAGTAGTAGGGTTAGTCTTCTTCTTTAGTATATTATAATATATACTAGCTATAATCTTTGCCTCCTTAAACTTATACTTAGGCTTTTCTAGACTATTATTAGTATCTCTAAACTATAAGAAGTAATATTATAAATATACTAATAGGCTCCTCCTTATCTTTATCCTCTTCCTCCTTAATAGAGAGAGCATACTTATACTTACTTATAGGCTTCTTCTTAGAAGCCTTAGCCTCCTCTATTAGAAGGATATTATTAGCTTCTATAGTATTAAAAGGCTCTGCTAGATAGTAATAGTTACTAGAGAAGCTATAGGGTAGTAAAATAAAAGACTTATACTTATTACCCTTATTATTCTTAGCTTCCTCCTACTTAGTAAGAGCAGCTAGCTACTTCTACTCTGCCTTCTTCTTAGCTTTATAGGTTACCTTAGCCTTAGTAATATAGTTAGTAACTAGTACTGCAAATTATTTATACTTAGAGGCTATTTTTAATAATAGTATTAATAGATATAAATAGTTTTATATAAAGATAAGTATTAGTAATAATTAATAATATATATAACGATTTTTTTGCGCATATAAAGGGTTAACTTATAATTATTATAGTGTTCTAAGTAGAAGAAGGAGGAAAAATTAAAGTAGAGGGCAGTATAAGTAATAACTACACCCGCCTAGCTACCTTTACAGGCAGTTAAGCGCTACTAATAGGATTCTGCTACTTACCCGGATTATATCACTATTACTTAAGTTATATATTACTTATTTATACTCTTTAAAGCACTTATAAGGGATATTTTTATTTATTTTGCGCCTTTAAGGCTATTTATAATACTACTTTATCTCTTTTATATATATTTAAAAATAGTTACAGCCGCGCGCAATAGCAGATCGCCATATTAGCAATATTCGCTGCGCAGCTAGGAGGTATGTCGTGATACGGTTTATAACACTCTTAGCCTTATAAGGCTGCAGTGGCTATGCACTGTGGCATGCAATTATATAATTGCACACCACAAACTATTTCACTGCACTTTCTGCACACACTAATCCATAGCTAAGACAGTTGCTCCTTATAACTCGCCCTCACCTCTATCTATGGCTTATAACATATACTAAATTACCTACTACCTTAATACCTTAAAATAGCTAGATAGAATTAAGCCTAGTCTATACTATAAGTTTAAGGAGGAGGCTAGGAAATTCTTCCTAAAGGATAAGTTATTATTTATATAACCTAGTATATATAAGCCTACTCTATAATAAGTTATAGATAATTTATAAACCCAAACTAAGCTTATTATAAAAGCATACTAAGAGAGTAGGTATAGAGAATATAATATAGTTATTAAGCAGTTAGTAGAGCAGTATTACTAGTATAGCCTCTACTAATAAGTTAGCAAATAAGTCTAAACTTATAAGAAGTATTAGAAGTATAGGCCTAGGTATATAGATAACCCTTACTATTTCTCAGCACTCTTAGAGCTGCTATTTACTTATATAGTATTAGATATATAAAAAGTTAGCAAATAGAATATAATTAAAGCCTAGTACCTTCTAACCAGATAGATAGAGGCTTAGTAAATATAGCAGGCTAACTCTTACCTTATTACTAAGTTTATATAGGAGGATATTATTTATTACTATAGGCTCTATAGTATACTTATTATTAATAGAGGCTTTAAGAATAAGGGTATAGTTATTAAATTTAACTATAAGTATAGACTTAAGCAAAAAGTTACTACTACCTATAACCTATATACTAATAGCACTATTAAGGTTAGCTACTAGACTATTATATATATCCTTACCACTTAGATAAAGAATATAGATAAGAACTTCTAGCTATCCTTCTAAGCTATACTATTTACTAATAAAACTTCTATTAGAGCCTTAACTAGCTATAGCTCCTTCTATCTACTCTATAAGTATAAAGCTATAACTCTAATAGAGATATTTATACTAACCTAGAGAGTACTAGCATAGAACCAGGTAATAATACCTAAAAAAGAGCTTCTTATATAGATAAGAGCTTTTAAATAGCTTAATAAGAACTATACTACTATATAGAAGATAATTATAGCTTAGTATAAGCATATTATAGATAGGTTTAATTACCAGAAATACTATATCTTATATAGCTAGAAATTAGAAGTAGGTAACCTTATTTTAGTATTTAATATTAAATAGTATATAGATAAGTTTTTAGATACTAAGCTTAACTACTATTAGAAAGGCCCGTTTAAGATCTATTTAAAGGCCCCTAATAATACTTTATATTAACTTAAGACTCTTATAGAGAAACCTCTTTATAGGTTAACCTATACTAAAAACCACTTAAAGAAGTTTATTAAGGCCCTAGAAGGTTTTTAGAAACTAGAAGATATTAACTAGTATAAACTTAACCTTATAGACTAACTTAATAAGATTTACCCCACTTATAGTTACTCCTACTCTAATAAAGGTAATAAAGAAGAAGTAGAGAAACCTTTCACTAACCCTAATAATACTAACCCTCTATTAATAAGCAATCTAGATAGCAATATCTTATAGCAGATTATATACTTAGTAGTATATTTATAAGCCCTAAAAGAGG
Source organism: Colletotrichum neosansevieriae (assembly GCA_036785495.1). Taxonomy (NCBI): domain Eukaryota; kingdom Fungi; phylum Ascomycota; class Sordariomycetes; order Glomerellales; family Glomerellaceae; genus Colletotrichum; species Colletotrichum neosansevieriae. Next base: position 61,599 of record JAVHLV010000344.1, read on the forward strand.
CCCTTAACTAGATAAGAGTAATATAGAAACTTTATATAGAACTTTAGTTATTTAATCCAGTTAGAAATAGTTAGTATACTAAGATAGAGAATAACTCTATATAATCTACTAAAATTAGTACTACTATAGAGGAATAGACCTTTTTATATCTATAGTAGGTAAGGCTTATACTCTTAGAGAGAGCCTTACTATACTCTCTACCTTAATTACTTAACTATAACTTTCTAGCTTAGTATATTAGAACAGACTATAAGAATAATACTAAGACTAGCCTACTTATACCTATATTATTCTGCTTACTATTTAAGTCTACTCTTATACCTTTATAGTTCTAATCTTACTAGTAATAGTAGTATCTAGCCTAAGCACTATTATTATATTAAGGATTATACTACTAAGGTTACTACTATACTTATAGTAAGTCCCACTATATAGAACCTATTAGAAGCATACTATAACCTTTTTAGTAATTAGTATACTCTATTTCTCTCTATTACTACTTAGATATTCTATGCCTTATCCTAGAAGATCCCTCTTTATAGCCTCTTACCTTAACTAGATAGCCTCTCACTTTAAGCACTAGGTTCTAACTTATTATTACTTAAAAAGTCTTTAAGCTATAGTTTAACTTCAATAGTTTAGCTATATCTATAATACCTAGCTAGTTATTTTTATACTGCTTCTAAATTAGACTTCTACACTTAGCATTTTAAGGGAAGTATATCCCTATATAATATTATATCATTTTATATTATCTATCTGCTCTTCTATAGTTTCTACTCCTATGGTAATTATTTATCTATTTTGCATTTATAATAATATTCTTACTTTTAGATTAACTCTTTACTTATCCTCTTATATAACTATAGCTTTATATAGTGGGATAGGATAAGTGGGACTTAGTAGTGTAATTTCTAAGAGAGCTCTCTTAGTATATAGGTTTGTTATAGAAGGACTATAGTGAAGGAGGGAGGAGGAGCATAGAGGAGAGGAGAACTTATTATTATTATTATTAATACCTTAATACTTAATTCTTAAGTTTTTTAGGATTTTCTCAGCAAATTTATGCTTATTTTTAGTGATCTTTTTTGATTAGATCTATAAATTACTTTATATATTTTTTAAGCCTAGTTTTATTACTCTAGCCTATTTATAGGTGGAGTTATATTATTTACTGTTCTTTCTAGCCCTTATAGCCCTAGCCTTTATTAATAGTGCCTAGAAGTAGATTCTTTTGCTCTTTTTAATAGCCTTTAAAGGCTTCTTAGAGAGTAGGGTGTCTTTATTATATCTATATATCCCCACTATTAATATATATATATATATAACTAATCCACTTTAAATATAATAATATACCTGAAAAATCTATAAATAATAAAGAATAATAATATAATTAATAGCTAATATAGAAAGATAGAGAAAGATATTTATAGGCCTATCTTAGTTTATAAGGATAGTAATAGCTATATATTCTCTTAGAATTAAGGTAGGAATAATAAAGACTTTAATATGCTCCCTTTTATATACTATTAGCAGGTTTTAGTAAATATACTTCCTTTTCCCCTCTCTTATATACTTTTAATACTACTATTATTTAACTAGTAAGTTATAGCTAGAGTAGCTAAGATAGCTATATTTAAAACTAATATAGTAATTAGCAGTCTTACTAAGCTAATAAGTATAGTAAAATTAACTAAATTAGTAAATAAATACTAATAAACCCCTTACTAGTATAGCCTTAAGTACTAAGAGTAAAGAATATTAATATTTAAGATATTTTAATATAGTAAAGCTATAAAGTCTTCTAAGATAGAAGTATTATTAGAGAGACCTTTCTATATTAAGTAATAAGACTTAAAGTAGATCTATAAAAGCCTAAAATAGTAAGATTAAGGTTAAGAAACCTTTCTATATTTATTTAGTTTATATTATTTTTTCTTTTTTATTATTTAAAGGAGTTATAATTACTTACTTTATCTTTCTATTTAGAAAATATTATAATAATAAATTTACTTTACTACTTAGAAAGCTTTATTACTTTAACTATATAATAATAAATCTAATATTTATAGGTTTATAAGTATTATATCTTCTTCTTATTTAAATAATAACTTAAATACTAGATTCTCTTTTAATAAGGGAAAGCAGTCTAAGGAGAGGTTTATAGAAACTTTATTTAGTAAGATATAACTATAAGCTATAGGATAGCTAGCTTTTAAAGATAGTATAGATAGGTTTATAAATCTCTTTCTGGAAATAGGGGTAATATCCTCTAGTTCTTATTATTTATTTAAGGGAATATATACTAATTAAGATATTATAGTCCTAGCTAACCTTTTAATAAGATATCCTACTATAGCTATAATAACTCTCTACTCTACTAATATATCTAAGTTTATTAGAACTAATATCTTAGACTTTATTATAGACTATAAAAGCCTTTCTAAGCTTTACTATAAAGCTAATAAGGATATAAAGAATAAGGTTTATATATATAGTTTTAGTAACTATTAAGATATAGTATAATTCTGTGTTAATAAGGCTAAGACCTAGAAGGAAGCTAAGAAGAAACTTCTTTACTAATTTAGATTTATAGACCTAAAGTATTAATAGAATCCTAATAAGAACCTTTAGAACCTAGTTATAGGCTCTTATATTAAGGATAATAACTCTTTATAGGTTATAGTATTAATTACTACTATTTGCTAGCTTTAACAGAGAGCTATTCTATGTGGAGATCTAGAACTTATAGATACTAAACTTATTTATATTACTTACTGCTACTTTTTAGAAAGAGTAATAAGAGCTATAGCTTAAAGTCTTAACTGCTAACTTATTAAAGTTATTTTAAAGTAATAGGTTATAGTTAAAAATGCTCTAATTAAATAGTCTACTACTTAGTAGGAACTTTAGTAACTATTAGACTTTATTAAGCCTAAACTAATAACTATATTTTAAGTTTCTATAAAGATAATTCTAATAAGATAGAGAGCTAAGACTAAAGAACCTTTTATAGTATAAACTATAAGTTTAATTATTAACTCTCTTATAGAGAACTTTAAAACTCTTAATATTAATAGAGCTAACTATAAGATAGATATTCTAAGCCTTATTAAAAGAGTTACTAGCTAAGAAGATAACACTTTTAACTTAAATATTATAGAAGCTACTAAACCTTATAAATAATAATTTTAAGATAATATATAGACTTAGTATTAGTAATAGTAGTACTACTACCTATAAGCTAGTTATAGTAACTACTAAAGCAGCTATTAATAATATTAAGAGTTTAGAAGAGGTAGAGAAAGAGGAGGCTATAGAGGCTTTTAGTAAGAGGAACTATAGTAATATATACCTTTTTAGGCTTTTAGATACTGCTAGTTTTATAGAGTAGTAGCTTATATTATTATTAGCTATATTAAGTATTTTAAAGCTAGCTAAAGGGAAGTCTACTACTATATAGTATCTTTCTACTTTATTAATATCTTTGATTTTAATATCTAAGTTAAAGTAGGTATTATTAATAAAGGCTATATAGCTAGGAGGATAGATAGCTAAATAATTTTAAGGCATATTCTTATTAATAAAGATAGCTTTATAAACTATATAGTAGCTACTAGTAAAATAGTAGAGAAGTGGTAGCTAAAACTAATAGAAGAGATTATATAAGTTATTAGTTATAATAAACTATGCTCTAAGTAATCTATTAGCTTTATAGATTAAGGAAAGAATATAATATAGTTATATAACTTTATTAATATAATATTCTTTAACTTTAAGCCTAGAAACTAGTATATTTATCTAGTTAAAGATATTACTACTATAAAATAAATAAGAGCTAGAAGCTATTACCTAGAACCTTATAATACTTATATTTAATAGGCCTTCTAAATAGCAGACCTACTTATAGTCTAAGATCCTCTAATTTAAATTATTTAGTAAGTTACTAAACTTCCTAATAATAAAAAAGATACTAATAATATTATATTATAAAATACTCTAGAAGAGCTAGTTAAATAATAGAGATAAGAAGAGTAAGATAAGTCTTAGATTTAATATAGTAATTTATAGACTAGCTATATACTTATACTAGAGCTATATTATAAGAGAGTAAATAGGAAGATAGCTATTTCTAAAGCCTTCTTATATTAAAACTAGCTAGACTAAAATAGAATAGTTTATAATACTACTAAAGTAATAATTAATAAGTATAAGGATAGATATAATTTAAAGGTATAGGAGGTTTTTATTTCTACTAATATTATACTTTTAGATTAATTTAATAAGATAGAAGCTAGTAATAAGGAGCTATAAGAGTAGATAGACTAATAGAATAATAATTAAAACTATTTTAAAGACTAAGTAACTTTAGCTGCTATTTCTATAATTTTATCTAAGAATTTATAAACTAAGTAAATATAGTTTAACTACTATATAATTAATCCTATCTTTAAAATAGATACTATAATAGAGAAATAGGATTCTATACTCCTTTTACTACTAAGATATATTACTATCCTAGACTTTATTATAACCTACTAGTAGATTATAATTACTCTTTATAGCTCTATAAATATACTAATTAAGGAAATTATTAATAGTAGCTTAGTAATTAATCTTATTAATAAAGGATATATTAAGTGTCTAAGTTTATAGAGTAATATAGTTAGAATTAATATAGAAATCTATAGAATTACTAATAAGAAGTAGAGAATCTAATTTATAGATATAATTATAGATAATATTTATATTAGAGATAATATAATTTAAGATATTAGCTTTTTTATTTTTCTAGAAAATACCTATAATAAGAACTTAGTGCTAGAAGTTCCTTTTATTTTAAAGACTAGAATAATCTTAGACTATATATAGAACTAGATTATTAGAATCCTTTAGTTTAGAAATATTAAGATTAATATCTTATTATTATTCTATATAGGAGACTTAACTACTTGCTTTATAGAAATTATTACTAAGATAGACTGCTTTATATTTTTATAATATTAATATACTTTTATATCTCTTATAGAGGAGGGGAAATAGAGGCTACTACTAATAGACCTAATATAGTAATAAGCTTAGAATTTATAGAAGATAATTAGTAAGTTAATAAAGTTAAAGATAAGAAAGAGTTAGATATAATATTAAATAGTATAAAGATATATTAGAATATTAAAGTAATTAGGTAAATATTTAAGAGCTTATATAACCTACTAGAGGAAGTTAAGTAATAAATAGAGCTAAATAAGGAAGTTATTACTGTTTTTAAAGAATTTAGATTAATTTTTAATAAAATCCTAGAAACTATAATCTAAGAAAAAGTTATATCTAAGTTTAATAATATCTATAAAGTAATTATAAATACTAGATATATTAAAGGATATAATAGTTATAGTATTAACTATTAATATTATATTTATAGATCTAAGAAGAGAGTAGTAAAAAAGAGAGTATCTAGGAGAAAGTATAAATTAGTATATTAGAAAGGAATTAAAGTTATTATAGCTATAAATACTATTTTTTCTTATTATTACTATATATCTATATAAGTAATACCTATATTACTAATAGAAGATATTAATATACTATATAAGATAAAAGATAAGAAGATTTAACTTATTAATAATACTATATTAGATAGTTTAACTCTAGATAGTAACCTAGAGTAAAGGCTAAAGATAGAGATAAGAGCAGAAAAAAATATAAAGCTAGATCTTAATACTTTATTTACTAGTCTAATTATATTAAAGTTTTTAAGTATTAAGTTAGAAATAAAACTTATAAAAACCTAGCTAGAGGCTATTCTAAAAACTATTAATTATCTATAACTTAAAGAAAAGAAGCTTTTTATAGCTATTCTAATAGTAAGAGAGAAAGCTTTAACCTGGAAATTTACTTATTATAGCTCTATCTACCCTTCTATTACTCCCCTATAGATAATATAGATAATTCTATATAAAGTATAGTAAATAAAAGAAATCCTAATATTAAGAGAATTAGAATAGAATATTATTATAATTCTAAAGGATAGACTAGAGAAGGGAATCCTAGAGCAGAGTTATATAGTATATTATAATCTATTCTTTCTTATATATAAGAAAGATAGTAAGATAAGATTTATTAACTCTATAATAAAGATAAATATTATTATAATTTAAGATATAGTACTACCCCCCTCTATAAATAACTTTTTAGAGGATTTTACTATATACTAGTTATTATTCTTTTTAGACTTTTTCTTAGAATATAACTAAGTTCTCTTAGATCCTATAAGTAGGAACTTAACTATATTTACCTCACCTATTAAACTACTATATATATATACTTTGCCTTAAAGAGTAATAAATTTAGTTATATAATTTATAAGGGTTATAATTAGAATTCTATATAACCTTATATCTAGTTATTATAAAGCTTTTCTTAATAATATTGCTATTAAAAAACTAACTTTATACTATAATAAAGAAGAGATTAAGTCTTATTTAGGGATTTATAGATTTATTTTAGAATATTTATAAAACCTTAATAAGGTTCTAGTTAATTTAGAGCTAGTAGAGTATATAGTAGTAGTAGTTAAGTCTTAATAAGCCTAGAAAGTAGTAATAATTATTAGCTATATTTATAGTACTAATAGATATTATTTAGAGGAAGTAAAAATAGTTAAGATTTATAAATAGGTTATTTATACTAACTTAATAGAGTTAAGAGCTTTTCTAGAAATTATAATATTTTATAGATTCTAGATAAAGAACTATTTAACTCTTATAAAACTACTTACTAATTTACTTAAAAAGGATATTTCTTTTTATTAGAAAGAGAAGTATAAGATAATAATAGATATCTTAAAGTTAATACTTATTAAAGCTCTAATTTTTATTATCTTAGATTATAGCTCTAGAAGAGGAGATATATATCTTATAGTTAATACTAGTAATATAGAATAGAGTAAAGTTCTAGGCTAATTTATTAATAACTAATATATAGTCTCTTACTTTAAGAGTAGTATTTAGTTAGAACTAGAACTATCCTATAATACTAGAAAGAAGGAACTATATAGCATTCTAAAAGCCTTAAAAAGAGTATATAATTACTTCTATAGAAGATACTTTATTTTAGAGATAGATATTTAAACTTTAGTTATATAACTAAATAGAGTGGCTATAGATCTTCTAGAAGCTTTTATTATTTAATAGATTATATAGATTTAAATATTTAACTTTAAGGTATAATATATCTATAATATATAGAATATAGTAGTAGATAGCCTCTTATAGAAACTCTGAGGCTCTTTAAATATAATTAATAAAGAAGTAGAAAGAGAAATTGATTTTTAGATTAATTTATAGATCTTCTTTGCTAATATTAAGACTAGTTCCTTCTTTAATTAAGTATAATAGTATAGTGATATATAATAAATAGAGGAGGTTTTTATATAAGATATATAGAAAATTATTAGTAGTATAATAACTATTCTAGATACCTTTCTTAATAATTTATAGGCCTATTTAGTGTATTCTTAATAGATTACCTACTATCTAATAATATAAAGGTGTCTTCTAGGGATTTAACCTATTAAGTATTATAATTTTAAAGTTAGAGCTCTAAATTACTATATTTAGAACTGCCTGCTTTTTACTAGATTAATAAATTAAAAACTAATACTAAGGTAAATTATAGATAACCCTAAATAGAGGAGGAAGCTAATTACTAAAGTCTATAAAGAAAGCAGTTATAGAGATAAGCAAGCTATAGTAAGGAGATTATCTAACTATTATATATAGAGTAATATATATTTAGAAGTTAAAGAGTTTTTAAAGAGTTATTTTAATTACTAAAAGAGAAGAGCTTAATATATAGATAATATAAAGACCTATAGTTTACTAAAGAGATTACCCTTTATAAGAATTTTATTAGATATATAGAGAGTGGGTAAGTAGTATCTTATAGAGGCTTAGAACCTACTTACTAAATAACCTAAACTATAATAGCTTAGATAAGTAACTATAGCTAAGATTATAAAGTTTATTTAAAAAGAAGTTATCTATTAATATAAGCTATATAGTAAGATTATTATTAATAGAGGTTTAAAAAATAAGAGTATTATTATTAAGTTTAATAAAAGGTATAGTATAAGAAGAAAAGTAATATTAGCTTATAATCTAAGAGCTAATAGGGTAATTAAGACTAGTTATTAGCCTATTACTTATTCTTTATTAATATAGACTAGAGGAAGAAAGGATATTAACTTTTAACTATATTTACTTACTATTCTATTTATAGACTAATTAAGCATTTATATTTTAACTAGCTTTAGCTCTTTCTATCTTTTATATAGACTTTAACCTATTATATCTATTAAAACTCTAATACTAATCTAGAGAGTTCTTAATTAGAATTTAGTAACTATATAGAAAGAGGAGGTTTAGATATATCTATAAGCTTTTTTATAACTTAATAAAGATAGAAAGTAAGCTAAAAAGATAATTAAGAATTAATATAAGAAAACTATAAAATATAGTAATAATTAATATAAGTGGATAATAAGAAAAGAGAGGCTAGAAGTAGATAATCTAGTTCTAGTATTTAATATTAAGAGATCTATTAATAAATCTTCTATTAAGAAGCTTAACTACTAATAGTAAGGCTCCTTTTATATCTTATTATATACTTTTAATATTTTATTATATTAACTAGTAATATTAATAGGAGAAGAGATTATAGATAGGATATTTAGTAGAAATTAACTTTAGAAATTTATTTAAGTATTTAAAAAATATTAGAAACTAAGTAATATAGATATTTATAGATCTAATTTAAAGAGAAACCTAGTAAAAGTCTTTCTAGTACTAGGAAATAAAGAGTATAATAACTATATACTAAAAGAAGAAGATAAAGAACTAATAGTATTTAGAGAGATAATTAGAAATAAAGAGGAGAATATATTATAATTTATAGTAAGATTAAGATAGTATTTAAGAAACTTAGAAATAGTAATTAAAGTATTAAAGGCTAAATAGTAACTAATAGTAGAAATCCTATAAATATTAAAGAAGAAAGAGAGAGAGTATATTAAGATAGAAGATCTAAAAAACTTATAATCTTTCTTTTTTTTTTAAATATTTAGTTTAATAATTTATAGACCTATTTATACTTATTTATAGAGTCTTTTTTCCTTTATCTCTTATATTTTAATAGTTTAAGATTCTAGAAATAATATTTTTAAACTTTAAGAATAAGAATAAGAGATAATATTAACTTATTAAAATATACTATTTTACTAATAACTATCTTTTAATATAATAGTAATCTATTTACTAATAACTTTAATATTTATACTAAGTATAAGATATTAAAGTTCTATATCTTTTCAATAATAATACTAAAACCTCCCTCTATAAATATA